>WNWK01006883.1:57500-100310 GCA_009830355.1 Cherax destructor | reverse complement strand
ACATCAATCAGATAACTGCTGCAGCATACGGGCGGCTGGCAAACCTAAGAATAGCGTTCCAATACCTCACCAAGGAATCATTCAAGACTCTGTATACCATATACGTCAGGCCCATACTGGAGTATGCAGCACCAGTTTGGAACCCACACCTGGTCAAGCACGTCAAGAAATTAGAGAAAGTGCAAAGGTTTGCAACAAGACTAGTCCCAGAGCTAAGGGATTGTCCTACGAAGAAAGGTTAAGGAAATCGGCCTGACGACACTAGAGGACAGGAGGGTTAGGGAGACATGATAACGACATATAAAATACTGCGAGGAATAGATAAGGTGGACAGAGACAAGATGTTCCAGAGAGGGACACAGAAACAAGGGGTCACAATTGGAAGTTGAAGACTCCTATGAGTCAAAGGGATGTTAGGAAGTATTTCTTCAGTCATAGAGTTGTCAGGAAGTGGAATAGCTTGAAGCGACATAGTGGAGGCAGGAACCATACATAGTTTTAAGACTAGGTTTGATAAAGCTCATGGAGCAGGGAGAGAGAGGACCTAGTAGCAATCAGTGAAGAGGCGGGGCCAGGAGCTATGACTCGACCCCTGCAACCACAAATAGGTGAGTACAAATAGGTGAGTACACACACACACACACTCACACACACACACACACACATACACACACACACACACACTCACACACACACACACATGTGAGGAGCTCAACACGAGATTTAAGAAAGTATTTACAGAGGAGACAGGAAGGACTCTGGGAAGACAGAACAGAGGGGGACACCAACAAGGAATATACCAACAAGTGTTGGATGACATACACACAACTGAGGAG
The DNA here is from genome assembly GCA_009830355.1 of Cherax destructor. NCBI lineage: Eukaryota > Metazoa > Arthropoda > Malacostraca > Decapoda > Parastacidae > Cherax > Cherax destructor. The sequence continues at coordinate 99,474 of WNWK01006883.1, read as the reverse complement.
GAGGTGAAGAAGCTGCTAAGTGACCTTGATACCTCAAAGGCGGTGGGACCAGACATCTCCCCGTGGGTCCTTAGAGAGGGAGCAGAGACGCTGTGTGTGCCACTAACAACAATCTTCAACACATCACTCGAAACTGGGCAACTACCTGAGGTATGTTAGACAGCAAATCTAGTTCCCATTTTTAAGAAAGGAAACAGAAACGAGGCACTAAAGTATAGACCAGTGTCACTGACATGTATAGTGTGCAAAGTCATGGAGAAGATTAACAGCAGGAGAGTGGTAGAACACCTGGAACAAAACAAGATTATAAACGACAACCAGCACGGATTCAGGGAAGGTAAATCCTGTGTCACAAACCTCCTGGAGTTTTATGACAAAGTAACAGAAGTAAGACACGAGAGAGAAGGGTGGGTTGACTGCACTTTCTTGGACTGCAAGAAGGCCTTCGATACAGAAGCTAGAGGATCAGGCACGTATAACAGGAAGGGCACTGCAATGGATCAGAGAATACCTGACAGGGAGGCAACAACGAGTCATGGTTCGTGCTCAGATATCACAGTGGGCGCCTGTGACGAGCGGGGTCCCACAGGGGTCAGTCCTAGGACCAGTGCTATTTTTGGTATATGTGAATGACATGACGGAAGGGATAGACTCAGAAGTGTCCCTGTTCGCAGATGATGTGAAGCTAATGAGGAAAATTAAATACAGCCTGGACAGGCTGTACACCTGATCCAGCAACTGGCTTCTCGAATTTAACCCCGCTTAATGCAAAGTCATGAAGATCGGGGAAGGGCAAAGAAGACCGCAGACAGAATATAGGCTAGGTGGCCAAAGACTGCAAACCTCACTCAAGGAGAAAGATCTTGGGGTGAGTATAACACCGAGCACGTCTCCGGAATGTAGATGAATGGTTCAGAGAACCGACAAGTTGATAAATTAGACACATATGCAACACTTGGGTATCTTTAGTGAGGAAACGTTTCGCCACACAGTGGCTTCATCAGTCCAATACAAAGTAGAAAGTTGTAAAGAGAGGAGGAGTTTGAGGTAATCAGTCCCTCGGCCTGGAGTCGATGTGTTCAGTCCATCAATCTTGTAGTAAGTACAGCATAATTTATCAACTTGTCGGTTCTCTGAACCATTCATCTACATCCTGTCTGACACATCAACATCTTGGGATCTTGATACACACGAATTCTTCAACACTTGTCCAACCTTTGGACGAAGACCTACTTCGACTAGTGGATGGTACCACTATGACCCGGCCTCCTCCTGCTTCGCCTCACCTGTCTACAGTATATAAGCAACTTCTTTTGCCCTATGCTGTACTTGCTTCACGATTGATGGACTGAACACATCGACTCCAGGCCGAGGGACTGATTACCTCAAACTCCTCCTCTCTTTACAACTTTCTACTTTGTATTGGACTGATGAAGCCACTGTGTGGCGAAACGTTTCCTCAATAAAGATACCCAAGTGTTGCATGTGTCTAATTTATCAACGTCTCCGGAAGCACACATCAACCAGATAAGTGGTGCAGCATATGGGCGACTGGCAAACCTGAGAATAGCGTTCCGATACCTTAGTAAGGAATCGTTCAAGACACTGTACACTTTGTACGTCAGGCCCAAACTGGAGTATGCAGCACCAGTTTGGAACCCACACCTGGTCAAGCACGTCATGAAATTAGAAAAAGTGGAAAGGTTTGCAACAAGGTTAGTTCCGGAGCTAAGGGAAATGTCCTATGAAGAAAGGTTAAGGGACATCGGCCTGACAACACTGGAGGACAGGAGGGTTAGGGAAGACATGATAACGACATACAAAATACTGCGTGGAATAGATAAGGTGGATAGAGACAGGATGTTCCAGAGAGGGGACACAGAAACAAGGGGACACAGTTGGAAGTTGAAGACTCAGATGAATCACAGGGATGTTAGGAAGTATTTCTTCAGTCATAGAGTTGTCAGGAAGTGGAATAGTCTGGCAAGTGATGTAGTGGAGGCAGGAACCATACATAGCTTTAAGACGAGATATGATGAAGCTCATGGAGCAGGGAGAGAAAGAGGACCTTGTAGCGGACAGTGAAAAGGCGGGGCCAGGATCTACGTCTCGACCCCTGCAACCACAATTAGGTGAGTACAAGCCACGGGAGATGGAAATCTTTAGGTCAATACTTTTACACTTCTCAATGCATCATCGGGAGCTGTGCAATGTTGCAAAGGTAGCAACAGGAGAACTGAAGGGAGGTTTTCTCAGAGGAGTAACAAGTTGTAACATATCGGAGTGAAACCTGGTGTCAGGGATGTCCAGGAGGATTACAAGGAACACCTTGGTGTGGAATCTTCTCTTTCTCTCTCTCTCTCTCTCTCTCTCTCTCTCTCTCTCTCTCTCTCTCTCTCTCTCTCTCTCTCTCTCTCTCTCTCTCTCTCTCTCTCTCTCTCTCTCTCTCTCTCTCTCTCTCTCTCTCTCTCTCTCTCTCTCTCTCTCTCTCTCTCTCTCTCTCTCTCTCTCTCTCTCTCTCTCTCTCCTCTCTCTCTCTCACTCTCTTCTCTCACCTCTCTCTCTCTCTACTCTCTACTCTCTCCTCTCTCATCTCTCTCTCCCTCTCTCTTACTCTCTCTCTCTCTCTCTCTCTCTCTCTCTCTCTCTCTCTCTGCCTTGGAAAATCTCTTTTGCCCAAGTCTACAACGCTCTTCTCTTCATTTCCTTCCGCTTCCTGTTTCTATTTCCTGGAGAAGGGTGGCTCCAGCAGGGCGGTGCACACACACACACACACACACACACACACACACACACACACACACAAAGGGGTCACAACTGGAAGTTGAAGACTCAGATGAGTCACAGGAATGTTAGGAAGTATTTCTTCAGTCATAGAGTTGTCAAGAAGTATAAGAATCCTGAGAGTGATGTAGTGGAGGCAGGATCCATACATAGCTTTAAGAAGAGGTATGATGAAGCTCATGAAGTAAAGAGAGAGTAACCTGGTAGCGACCAGTGAAGAGGTGGAGCCAGGAGCTGTGACTCGACCCTGTAACTACAAATAGGTGAGTAAACACACACACACAGGGCCTGACGACACTGGAGGACAGGAGGTTTAGGGAAGACATGATAACGACATACAAAACACTGCGAGGAATTGACAAGGTGGACAGAGACAGGATGTTCCAGAGATGGGACACAGAAACAAGGGGTCACAATTGGAAGTTGAAGACTCAGATGAGTCAAAGGGATGTTAGGAAGTATTTCTTCAGTCATAGAGTTGTCAGGAAGTGGAATAGTCTGGCAAGTGACGTAGTGGAGGCAGGAACCATACATAGTTTTAAGACGAGATTTGATAAAGCTCATGGAGCAGGGAGAGAGAGGATCTAGTAGCGATCAGCGAAGAGGCAGGGCCAGGAGCTATGAATCGACCCCTACAACCACAAATAGGTGAGCACAAATAGGTGAGTACACACATACACACACACGAACACACACACATACACACACATGAACACACACACATACACACACACACACACACACACACACACACAATAACACAACGGGGCCAGGAGCTGAGTCTCGACCCATGCAACCACAGTTAGGTGAGTACACACATACAAACATATTGGTAGAAATAAACCCGGAAAGGAGATTAGAATAGAGAGAGAGAAAGAGAGAGGGAAACCGGACTAAAGAAGAGGGGACGATATGCGGATTAGAGAATTTTTTAATGTTGACCAGTGGGAAGGAAAACCTGAAGGAGGGGCTACAGAAGCGATGGTGAAACACCAGCAGAAAACAGACCAGAGGCGGAGGAGGAGTTCATCCGCAACCCTCAAAAAAATGAATACTTGAAGAGAACTCACGATTCAATTAAAGATATATAAAGATGTAAGGTAGTAACAGAGAGTGGAGGAGACACATGAAGCAGAGAACACAACCCAATAAAGAATAAATCAAATGTGTGGGAAGAGGTAAGAGGAGAAGGAGGAAGAGGGATGATATAAGAACAATACAGTGCTAACTCAAATCCCTGACTACTACACAGCCATACCGTGACTACTACACAGCCACACCGTGACTACTACACAGCCACACCGTGACTACTACACAGCCACACCGTGACTACTACATAGCCACACCGTGACTACTACACAGCCATACCGTGACTACTACACAGCCATACCGTGACTACTACACAGCCATACCGTGACTACTACACAGCCATACCGTGACTACTACACAGCCACACCGTGACTACTACACAGCCACACCGTGACTACTACAAGCCACACCGTGACTACTACACAGCCACACCGTGACTACTACACAGCCACACCGTGACTACTACACAGCCACACCGTGACTACTACACAACCATACCGTGACTACTACACAGCCATACCGTGACTACTACACAGCCATACCGTGACTACTACACAGCCACACCGTGACTACTACACAGCCACACCGTGACTACTACACAGCCACACCGTGACTACTACACAGCCACACCGTGACTACTACACAGCCACAATGTGACTACTACACAGCCATACCGTGACTACTACACAACCACATCGTGACTACTACACAGCCACACCGTGACTACTACACAGCCACACCGTGACTACTACACAGCCATACAGTGACTACTACACAGCCACACCGTGACTGCTACACAGCCACATCACCCAGAAAGCAACAAAAAATACAAATTCCAGTTCATAATGATTCGCAAAGCAACAATTAGAAACCAAGACGTTTCGCCCGTCCAGGAAGCATTGTTTTTCAGGTCTGATAAATGAAGATAATAAAGAGAGTGTTGAAACACATGGAGAAGATTGTAGTCATATAGGAGAGGTGGCACGTGTGTAGACGAGGTTGATCCTGACTCAGGAAGCACTGAACAACGTGTTTCTCAACACTATGGAGGTATTTGTTAACAAAAACAATGGAGGATTAAGACGCATGTGCAGCAGTTAGGAATATTTATTGATGAAACGTTTCGCCTACAGAGTAAGCTTCTTCAGTCAAATGCAGATGGAGCAGTAGTAGTGAAATTAAGATGAGGTAATCAATTAGTCCCTCAAACTTATATAGACATCAACCAGCGACAGTCCTTCAGAAGCTTGAATGCAGCGCATGTCAGACCTCTCACGAGTAAGCTGCACCACCATAAAACCTTCACCTGAGAAAACATAAACAAAAACTAGAGAAGTTCCAGAGATTACCCGTAACACTTGTCCAGGAGTTACGAGGAAAGACTTAAGAGGATAGGCTCCTTACAATATATATTAGGCACAATATATAATACACAGAGATTGAGCCATGCCCACACCTAAAAAAAGGTCAAAACACCTGCAAAATAGATACCTGGGTTAAAAAAAACTGTGAGTTGTTATTATTGGCTGACAACACTAAAGCTGCTGACGTTGACTGTCATGTCTGCTGTTTTCCTGACGGCAGGAAAACAGCAGACATGACAGTCATATCAAAGATCATAAAAAAGAACATGAAAGAAATGGTAAATATTTCTTAGCACTTGCAACAAGGATAACAAGAGAACACACTTGTATACTAAGAATAAAGTGAAGCTGAAGGAATACTCGAAAAATGTTCTTCTATGAGTAAAAGTTTAATGGAAAAATTGAAATTTTTGCAAATTAAATATATATATATATATATATATATATATATATATATATATATATATATATAAACAGCATAGCTAATCTTTCGTTCTTACACACACACACACACACACACACACACACACACACACACACACACACACACACACCTGGTTCGTCTTGCCACCAGCTGTTACTTCCCAGTGTTATTGTCTCTGAGATATTCCCAAATTTCCCTGCGTGTTGTGGTTCCTTGAGACGGACGCTTCCTCGGGATAAGATCGTGGTTTCTCAATATATATTTAGAGGAGGTAAAATTTTTGTTTTTATTATTATTATTATTATTATTATTATTATTATTATTATTATTATTATTATTAATATTATTATTATTATTATTATTATTATTATTATTATTATTATTATTATTATTATTATTATTATTGTTGTTGCTGTTGTTGTTATTATTATTATTATTATTATTATTATTATTAGCATTAGCATTAGCATTAGTATTATTGTTGTTGCTGTTGTTGTTGGTGTTGTATTCATGGGAAAGCGCTAAACTCGTAATGTGCCTGGGGAGTGACAGGTAATCAGACTTGATCCAAGGATAGGAAGTCCAGCTCCAATCCCCTGAAGGGTCTTAAGCAGTCTTAGTGGGGGGATTTCCAGCAGTGTCAGTGGGGGTGGGTCTTGAGTAGTCTCAGTGGGGCTGGAGAGTTTTGAGCAGTCTCAGTGGGACTGGGGTTCTTGAGCAATCTCAGTGGGGGAGGGTCTTGAGCAGTCTCAGGGGAGGGTCTTGAGCAGTGTCAGTGGGGGCAGGGTCTTGAGTAGTCTCAGTGGGGGGAGGGTCTTGAGTAGTCTCAGTGGGGGAGGGTCTTGAGCAGTCTCAGGGGGAGGGTCTTGAGTAGTCTCAGTGGGGGCAGGGTCTTGAGTAGTCTCAGTGGGGGAGGGTCTTGAGTAGTCTCAGTGGGGAGGGTCTTGAGCAGTCTCAGTGGGGAGGGTCTTGAGTAGTCTCAGTGGGGGGAGGGTCTTGAGTAGTCTCAGTGGGGGAGGGTCTTGAGCAGTCTCAGTGGGGGAGGGTCTTGAGTAGTCTCAGTGGGGGAGGGTCTTGAGCAGTCTCAGTGAGGGGGAGGGTCTTGAGCAGTCTCAGTGGGGGAGGGTTTTGAGTAGTCTCAGTGGTGGGGAGGGTCTTGAGCAGTCTCAGTGGAGGGAGGGTATTGAGTAGTCTCAGTGGGGGAGGGTCTTGAGTAGTCTCAGTGGGGTGGAGGGTCTTGAGTAGTCTCAGTGGGGGAGGGTCTTGAGTAGTCTCAGTGGGGGAGGGTCTTGAGTAGTCTCAGTGGGGGAGGGTCTTGAGTAGTCTCAGTGGGGGAAGGTCTTGAGTAGTCTCAGTGGGGGAGGGTCTTGAGCAATCTCAGTGGGGGAGGGTCTTGAGTAGTCTCAGTGGGGTGGAGGGTCTTGAGCAGTCTCAGTGGGGGAGGGTCTTGAGTAGTCTCAGTGGGGAGGGTCTTGAGTAGTCTCAGTGGGGAGGGTCTTGAGTAGTCTCAGTGGGGAGGGTCTTGAGTAGTCTCAGTGGTGGGGAGGGTCTTGAGCAGTCTCAGTGGGGAGGGTCTTGAGTAGTCTCAGTGGGGAGGGTCTTGAGTAGTCTCAGTGGGGTGGAGGGTCTTGAGTAGTCTCAGTGGGGGAGGATCTTGAGTAGTCTCAGTGGGGGAGGGTCTTGAGTAGTCTCAGTGGGGGGAGGGTCTTGAGTAGTCTCAGTGGGGAGGGTCTTGAGTAGTCTCAGTGGGGGAGGGTCTTGAGCAGTCTCAGTGGGGGAGGGTCTTGAGTAGTCTCAGTGGGGGAGGGTCTTGAGTAGTCTCAGTGGGGGAGGGTCTTGAGCAGTCTCAGGGGGGGAGGGTCTTGAGTTGTCTCAGTGGGGAGGGTCTTGAGCAGTCTCAGTGAGAGGGAGGGTCTTGATCAGTCTCAGTGGGGGAGGGTCTTGAGTAGTCTCAGTGGTGGGGAGGGTCTTGAGCAGTCTCAGTGGAGGGAGGGTATTGAGTAGTCTCAGTGGGAGGGAGGGTCTTGAGTAGTCTCAGTGGGGTGGAGGGTCTTGAGTAGTCTCAGTGGGGGAGGGTCTTGAGTAGTCTCAGTGGGGGAGGGTCTTGAGTAGTCTCAGTGGAGGGAGGGTCTTGAGTAGTCTCAGTGGGGAAGGTCTTGAGTAGTCTCAGTGGGGGAGGGTCTTGAGCAGTCTCAGTGGGGAGGGTCTTGAGTAGTCTCAGTGGGGTGGAGGGTCTTGAGCAGTCTCAGTGGGGGAGGGTCTTGAGTAGTCTCAGTGGGGGAGGGTCTTGAGTAGTCTCAGTGGGGAGGGTCTTGAGTAGTCTCAGTGTGGGGAGGGTCTTGAGTAGTCTCAGTGGTGGGAAGGGTCTTGAGCAGTCTCAGTGGGGAGGGTCTTGAGTAGTCTCAGTGGGAGGGATGGTCTTGAGTAGTCTCAGTGGGGTGGAGGGTCTTGAGTAGTCTCAGTGGGGGAGGGTCTTGAGTAGTCTCAGTGGGGAGGGTCTTGAATAGTCTCAGTGGGGGAGGGTCTTGAGCAGTCTCAGTGGGGGAGGGTCTTGAGCAGTCTCAGTGGGGAGGTTCTTGAGTAGTATCAGTGGGGGAGGGGCTTGAGCAGTTTCCGTGGGGGAGGGTCTTGAGTAGTCTCAGTGGGGGAGGGTCTTGAGTAGTCTCAGTGAGGGGAAGGGTCTTGAGTAGTCTCAGTGGGGGAGGGTCTTGAGCAGTCTCAGTGGGGGAGGGTCTTGAGCAGTCTCAGTGGGGGAGGGTCTTGAGTAGTCTCAGTGGGGGAGGGTCTTGAGCAGTCTCAGTGGAGGGAGGGTCTTGAGTAGTCTCAGTGGGGGAGGGTCTTGAACAGTCTCAGTGGGGGAGGGTCTTGAGCAGTTTCAGTGGGGAGGGTCTTGAGCAGTCTTAGTGGGGGAGGGTCTTGAGTAGTCTCAGTGGGGGAGGGAGGGTCTTGAGTAGTCTCAGTGGGGAGGGTCTTGAGTAGTCTCAGTGGGGAGGGTCTTGAGCAGTCTCAGTGGGGGAGGGTCTTGAGCAGTCTCAGTGGGGAGGAGGGTCTTGAGCAGTCTTAGTGGGGAGGGTCTTGAGTAGTCTCTGTGGGGAGGGTCTTGAGCAGTCTCAGTGGGGGGAGGGTCTTGAGTAGTCTCAGTGGGGGGAGGGTCTTGAGCAGTCTCAGTGGGGGGAGGGTCTTGAGTAGTCTCAGTGGGGGGGAGGGTCTTGAGTAGTCTCAGTGGGGGGGAGGGTCTTGAGCAGTCTCAGTGGGGGGAGGGTCTTGAGCAGTCTCAGTGGGGGGAGGGTCTTGAGCAGTCTCAGTGGGGGGAGGGTCTTGAGTAGTCTCAGTGGGGGGGAGGGTCTTGAGCAGTCTCAGTGGGGGGGAGGGTCTTGAGCAGTCTCAGTGGGGGGGGTCGTCAACTAATGCTTCCTCTGATGCTTAATGAGTTGAGATGGAGGGCAGGAGATGGCCTTCCTTCCATCTTCTTGTACCTCTGCCGCACTCTCTCCTTCCACTTAATGGCGCACAACTCACTCTATTAGATTAATTACGTCTCGACCGTACCCATAATCAACCTCTGTTTAGGTGAAGGAATTCCCTCGTATAACATTTCTCTTATTTTCAGTCTCATTCTGATGTGATATGTAATTTTTAGCATTATATATATATGGAAATTCAGTGAATTAAAATGGGTTACTGGGCGCTGTTGCTGACCTTAAGGATTTCACCAGCCAGCCCCTGTGATGCTGTCCAGCCAGCCCCTGTGATGCTGTCCAGCCAGCCCCTGTGATGCTGTCCAGCCAGCCCCTGTGATGCTGACCAGCCAGCCCCTGTGATCTTGACCAGCCAGCCCCTGTGATGCTGACCAGCCAGCCCCTGTGATGCTGACCAGCCAGCCCCTGTGATGCTGACCAGCCAGCCCCTGTGATCTTGACGAGCCAGCCCCTGTGATCTTGACCAACCAGCCCCTGTGATGCTGACCAGCCAGCCCCTGTGGTCTTGACCAGCCAGCCCGTGTGATCCTGACCAGTCAGCCCCTGTGATCTTGACCAGCCAGCCCGTGTGATCCTGACTAGTCAGCCCCTGTGATCTTGACCAGCCAGCCCCTGTAAACCTTACTCGGAAAATGATCATGGCCACTTAGAAAAAGGTCATGGCCACTCAGAAAAAGGTCATGGCCACTCAGAAAAAGGTCATGGGGGCTAATATATTAATTTTCCTGTTTTTGGAAGAGAGGAGAATGAAAATTTCGAGTTTCATCTTTACATTACTGGGAGAACGCCATCTGTGGTCTGTGTCCTGAACAATATTCACAAGCCTGAATCAACGCTATTCACAACACTAACACTGTTCTCAGACTCGACACAACACTACTCACAGCCCTGACGCAACACTATTCACACCAAAAATTCAGAGCTCCTACACCACCCATTCTAAAGTTTTGACTACTACGCAGCTGGTCATAGGAATGGTCGTGGTTTGTAAAGTGGATGATCTGGACCACTAGCATGACTATGGATGAGTCATGCGGGTCATTCATGTGGGTCAGTCATGTGGGTCAGTCATGTGGGTCAGTCATGTTGGTGGTCTGAGCAGGCTACATGACAGTCGATCACGGTGTTAGGCCTACAAATGTACAATAGGCACTGAAACACAACTGCAAAGCTCTGAACAAAACATGAAAATTGTAAAGTGGCCAAAAAAATACATCTCTATACTACACGCAGACTACACGATTTATTTTATAACAGACCGGCCGTCTCCCACAGAGGCTGGGTGACCCGAAAAAGAAGAAACCAGTTTTCTCCTGTTTACATTTACTAATCTGTACTGGAGAAGGGGGTTACTAGCCCCTTGCTCCCACTATATGAAATACAGAAAAAAAGAATGAAAATGGGGTTATCGTGAGAGCTGTACCGCTGATCTTGTGACTGAAAACAGAGGGCTAATTAATTTTGCATAGAATGAGTGCTGATTCCCTTCTCTGCTTATAAGTAATGAAGATAACAAGCGATGAAGATAACAAGTAATGAAGATAACAAGTAATGAAGATAACAAGCAATGAAGATAACAAGCAATGAAGATAACAAGTAATGAAGATAACAAGCAATGAAGATAACAAGCAATGAAGATAACAAGTAATGAAGATAACAAGCAATGAAGATAACAAGCAATGAAGATAACAAGCAATGAAGATAACAAGTAATGAAGATAACAAGCAATGAAGATAACAAGCAATGAAGATAACAAGTAATGAAGATAACAAGCAATGAAGATAACAAGCAATGAAGATAACAAGTAATGAAGATAACAAGCAATGAAGATAACAAGCAATGAAGATAACAAGTAATGAAGATAACAAGCAATGACGATAACAAGCAATGAAGATAACAAGCAATGAAGATAACAAGCAATGAAGATAACAAGTAATGAAGATAACAAGTAATGAAGATAACAAGTAATGAAGATAACAAGCAATGAAGATAACAAGCAATGAAGATAACAAGCAATGAAGATAACAAGCAATGAAGATAACAAGCAATGAAGATAACAAGTAATGAAGATAACAAGCAATGACGATAACAAGCAATGAAGATAACAAGCAATGAAGATAACAAGCAATGAAGATAACAAGTAATGAAGATAACAAGCAATGAAGATAACAAGCAATGAAGATAACAAGTAATGAAGATAACAAGCAATGAAGATAACAAGTAATGAAGATAACAAGCAATGAAGATAACAAGCAATGACGATAACAAGTAATGAAGATAACAAGTAATGAAGATAACAAGCAATGAAGATAACAAGCAATGAAGATAACAAACAATGAAGATAACAAGCAATGAAGATAACAAGTAATGAAGATAACAAGTAATGAAGATAACAAGTAATGAAGATAACAAGCAATGAAGATAACAAGCAATGAAGATAAGCAATGAAGATAACAAACAATGAAGATAACAAGCAATGAAGATAACAAACAATGAAGATAACAAGCAATGAAGATAACAAACAATGAAGATAGCAAGCAATGAAGATAACAAGCAATGAAGATAACCAGCAATAAAGATAAGCAATAAAGATAATAAGCAATAGTGATACTCATTATACAAGTCAGTAGAATGAGAGAGTTTCAGTTAGAGGCGAAAACGCTTGCGTGTGTGTGTGTGTGTGTGTGTGTGTGTGTGTGTGTGTGTGTGTGTGTGTGTGTGTGTCTGTGTGTCTGTGTGTGTGTGTGTTCGGTCCGCCAAGATCTTCATCAATCCTCTGAGTGCACTGATAATGTCCATTGTGGACGAAATGTTCGTTAATATACAGGCCAATGCACTTCTTCTGTCTTTAGGACAAAGATCACAAACATGTCGAACCTGAAGACATGAGAGTCAGTCACGTCAATAGGAGATATAGGCAGAATTCTCCACCAGGTCTCTACTCTGACAACTCTACCTTCAAGCGTCCTTATAAAAGCTGCGGTCTCGGCTCTATTGGTGAAGAGCTCTTTATCCAAGGAACTGGAGCTACCTTTACCATCATCGAACCAAACCTGACTTCCTCCCACTCTTATTAATATATATATGAGACTTCTGGTTTTTTTTTTTCGTATTTTCCAAGTGAACAATTTGAAGCAGCGAGCTTCAGCTTTCTGAGTCACCCAGAAAAGCTTACTTGGTTTAAACATGACCTTCACTGATTTGTTATTGTCGCTGATTCATAATATATTCCATAATTTATCGACGTGTAATTTTTAAGCAGAATTAATAAAATATTATTTTCCCACAGAATAGTATAATGTAATATTGAAGCCTAGAGAGTGTTCATGCACTCCCTGCTGAGGCTCCATTCCCGTCCCAAGGTGTTCATGCACTCCTTACTGAGGCTCCATTCCCGTCCCAAGGTGTTCATGCACTCCTTACTGAGGCTCCATTCCCGGCCCAAGATGTTCATGCACTCCTTACTGAGGCTCCATTCCCGTCCCATAGTGTTCATGCACTCACTGTTGAGGCTCCATTCTTTCCCATGGTGTTCATGCACTCCTTACTGAGGCTCCATTCCCTCCCAAGGTGTTCATACACTCCCTGCTGAGGCTCCATTCCCGTCCCAAGGTGTTCATGCACTCCTTACTGAGGCTCCATTCCCGGCCCAAGATGTTCATGCACTCCTTACTGAGGCTCCATTCCCGTCCCATGGTGTTCATGCACTCACTGTTGAGGCTCCATTCTTTCCCATGGTGTTCATGCACTCCTTACTGAGGCTCCATTCCCTCCCAAGGTGTTCATACACTCCCTGCTGAGGCTCCATTCCCGTCCCAAAGTGTTCATGCATTCCCTGCTGAGGCTCCATTCTTTCCCATGGTGTTCATGCACTCCTTACTGAGGCTTCATTCCCTCGCAAGGTGTTCATGCACTTCCTGCTGAGGCTCCATTCCCGTTCCAAGGTGTTCATGCACTCATTGCTGAGGCTCCATTCCCCTCCCAAGGTGTTCATGCACTCCTTACTGAGGCTCCATTCCCTCGCAAGGTGTTCATGCACTTCCTCCTGAGGCTCCATTCCCGTCCCAAGGTGTTCATGCACTCCCTGTTGAGGCTTCATTTTTTCCCATGGTGTTCATGCACTCCTTACTGAGGCTCCATTCCCGTCCCATAGTGTTCATGCACTCACTGCTGAGGCTCCATTTCCCCCTCACAGGCGGTTCATGCACTCCTGCTTGAACAACCCTGATACAGACCATTGAATTCCCGAATCAATTAATCCATACCAGGTCCCTCACTCTGATGCAGTAACACACTTGTTACTCTGCTGGATTTTTCATTACCACCATTCAGAGAATTTGTGACATTATCCACACCTTTCAGAGATTCTCACTTTTTGTAAAACGAGAGGTGTATTTCGAGTCTTGTTTGTAATAACATCATCAAAGAGGAAAATACTGAAGCTCATAACGGATTATAATTATTATTATTATTATTATTATTATTATTATTATTATTATTATTATTATTATTATTCTTATTATTATTATTATTATTATTATTGTTGTTGTTGTTATTATTATTGTTATTATTATTATTATTATTATTATTATTATTATTATTATTATTATTATTATTATTATTATTATTATTATTATTATTATTATTATTATTATTCAAGGGGAAGAGCTAAAGCCTTAATGATCAATACAGCGCCTGTGGAATGGGATTCAATCAGATATGACCCCGGGAAGGGTAGGTACACATTGTTCTGAAACAGACACTATAAAGACATTGAACATCTCTCAGCTGTTTGCACGAGTGCTGGCTCATACGCCAGACGCTGCTGGCTCATACGCCAGACGCTGTTGGCTCACACGCCAGACGCTGTTGGCTCATACGCCAGACGCTCCTCATAGCTGTGAGGTTCAAAATGCGGGGTATCTCCTTTCATACTATAAATAACACACATTATCTCTCAGTCCACAACAGGATTCAAACCTGCACACCCTGCATTAAAATACACAGGACTTTAGCCACTTAGCCAGATCCCCATATCTGGATGAACTACTGTGCACTTCGATGCAGAGTGTGCAGGTTCGAATCCTGCTGTGGACTGAGAGATAATGTTTGTAAATAATTTCGCCCATTTGCGAATTATTAAGCAATATTAAAAATAATAATAATAATAATAATTTCAATGGTTAATTAATTCTGAACAGTTATATGAGAGGGCTCTGAAACAGGTGTGTTGAACAACAAGTGTTTCTTTCTTGGGAGTGTTTATTGTATGTCAGGTGAAACAATTAGTCAACACATCCAGAAAGTGAAATGGTTATAATCATAACCATAATTTTTAAAGGGGCGGACTGGTAAGCCAGCGGAAGGCCTCAGTCAGATGACTAGAAGCTCCAGCTGTGGGTCATCATATGACTAAGACCCGCGTCAGGAAACACTTGTCCTGTCCTTCGTGATGAGATATTCACTTTTAAGAATGTGTCCTAAAGAGGTTTCACATTTACGCACTCTTTTTTTTTTTTTGCAATTTTAGGCAAAATATGTTTCACTTTACAGCCTGCCTGGTAGTGAGATCCTCACCTGGCTGAGCGACACCCTATGCATCAATTATTCAAGTATCAATTTGAAAGTGTTAAGTATCAGTGACCTAGGAGTGTCCAACTGATAACTGGACCAGGATCTGCCGGTCTGGCTTCCCAGCACAACAAACTTTGATTCGTTACCAAGTGAATATCACTGGCGAGTATACTAGCAGACTGACAACCTCGACAAACGCTATTTACCTCGACAGAGCCTCGGCGACAGCATTCTGTTTACGAGTCAACTACTTGATTGGGAAGTCGTAATCAGTGAAGATTATTGACCACCTGGCGGACTGTCGTAAAAGCTGATTGTTCATTTATAAGGAATTCACAAGTAAATAACCAGTGTAAATCACAATGAGTCACTGGTAGGTGTCACAGAATTGACCTCGAGTCTTGTGTAATGATTAGGATTTGTTCTTCAGTGACAGTAATTTGCTTTTGTATCCTGGGTCAACACTCTACCAGCACGAGATGTTGCTTACCAATCATCACACAGACTGCACCAACATCACTACCAGCACAGACTGCACCAACATCACTACCAGCACAGACTGCACCAACATCACTACCAGCACAGACTGCACCAACATCACTACCAGCATCGCATATTAAAGTAAATTCTTTACTGAAATATAAGCGGGCCTCGCTTTACAGCGCTTCATTTTACAGCGTTTCGCTAATACAGCGGTTAGCAATTATACCAATTCTTCATTTATTCAGACTAACTACAATAAATATATTTACCACTCACTATAAGCTAAGTAGAAAAACATTTTAAGGTAAGTAATGTGTGCACTGTATATGCATTTTTAAGAATAGCTTTATTGCTTACTTAATATATGATAGTGTAAAGATGTTATCAGGCTTTTATATCTATTTTAAGGTGGAAAAAGTATGTCTCACTTTACAGCGATTTTCACTTTACAGCAGCAGCCCAGAACCTAACCTGCTGTATAAGCGGGGTCATCACTATATGTAAAAAAGAGTGATGCTAATTTACTGTTGAGCATCATAAATGTTCTTCCTTGACTATTGTCTCGTCCACTGGTGCCTCTTCCTTGACTATTGTCTCGTCCACT
Organism: Cherax destructor; assembly: GCA_009830355.1. Lineage (NCBI taxonomy): Eukaryota > Metazoa > Arthropoda > Malacostraca > Decapoda > Parastacidae > Cherax > Cherax destructor. The sequence continues at coordinate 83,673 of WNWK01006883.1, read as the reverse complement.
GGTGCTTCTTCCTTGACTATTGTCTCGTCCACTGGTGCTTCTTCCTTGACTATTGTCTCGTCCACTGGTGCTTCTTCCTTGACTATTGTCTCGTCCACTGGTGCTTCTTCCTTGACTATTGTCTCGTCCACTGGTGCTTCTTCCTTGACTATTGTCTCGTCCACTGGTACTTCTTCCTTGACTATTGTCTCGTCCACTGGTGCTTCTTCCTTGACTATTGTCTCGTCCACTGGTGCTTCTTCCTTGACTATTGTCTCGTCCACTGGTACTTCTTCCTTGACTATTGTCTCGTCCACTGGTGCTTCTTCCTTGACTATTATCTCGTCCACTGGTACTTCTTCCTTAACTATTGTCTCGTCCACTGGTACTTCTTCCTTAACTATTGTCTCGTCCACTGGTGCTTCTTCCTTGACTATTGTCTCGTCCACTGGTGCTTCTTCCTTGACTATTGTCTCGTCCACTGGTACTTCTTCCTTAACTATTGTCTCGTCCACTGGTACTTCTTCCTTAACTATTGTCTCGTCCACTGGTACTTCTTCCTTGACTATTGTCGTAATGACACGATTGTAAACAAACCATGGTACGGGGAGGATTGAACTCGCGGCAAGTGAGTCGTAAAAGTCTAGGCCAGATGACGCACTGCTCTGGAGGTTTACGACTTACTTGCCACGAGTTCAATCCCCAACTGTGCCGTGGTTTGTACTACCTATGAGATTATAAAATACATTAGTCATAACTTAGAAAAAAAAAGCGTACAACGAAGCTGATAGTGAACTTTAGCGGTCGAGTGTTGTCAGCATGTTGAACCATCCAGCAGAGTCTTGCAGAAGCCTTGGACAAGAGCCTTGGTTCCAGCAGAGTCTTGCAGAAGCCTTGGACAAGAGCCTTGCTTCACAAAAGAAAATTTCCCCGATGTTTTGCGACACAATGTTGGGGTAAATAAAATCTGTCAGAAATGGTCATATCGTTGAGCTTCGTACAAGCTGCTGGCAGGATTTATGATCTATCACAGTGGGTGGTTTGACAGTGGGTGGGTTGACAGTGGCTGGGTTGACAGTGGCTGGATTGACAGTGGCTGGGTTGACAGTGGCTGGGTTGACAGTGGCTGGGTTGACAGTGGCTGGGTTGACAGTGGCTGGGTTGACAGTGGCTGGGTTGACAGTGGGTGCGTCTCTGTGGTGTGGGCGGAACCCATGACACTGGATTTCCCTGGTGTAGCCCCGTGCGATATATCCTCCTTCATGCAGATCATGTGGTCAGTCGCGCCTTCCTTCCTTCCTTCCTTCCTTCCTTCCTTCCTTCCTTCCTTCCTTCCTTCCTTCCTTCCTTCCTTCCTTCCTTCCTTCCTTCCTTCCTTCCTTCCTTCCTTCCCTCCTATCCTCCCTGCATCCAGTTCTGAGTCCTCCCTTAAACACCGTCATTCCTCCAGCCTTCACACACTGCACGATTCCTCCATTTACACACGTCACCTCTCACTCTCCCTCCACTCTTCCCTCTCTCACCTCTTCCTTCACTCCCTCCCTTCTCTCTCTCCCCTCCCTCTCCACCCCTCGGTTCCTCCTCACAGCTCCCTCCTCTTAACCCCCCTCCCTCCCTCTTCACTGTTCCCTCCCTCTCAACATCTCCCTCAATCTTAATAGCTCCCACCCTCTTAACCCTCCCTCCCTTTTCACCCTCCCTCGATCTCCAACTCTCCCTGCCTCTCCAGCCCTCCCTGCCTCTCCAGTCCTCCCTGCCTCTCCAGTTATCTCTTCCTCTCCACCCCTCGTTTCCAGTCCACCTTCCCTGTATTTCCCTTCATGCTGCAGGTGCTGAAGATCTTATCCACCGTCATTCACAAGATGATGGTTGGCTGTGGGTTGGATCACAGAGGATATCACTCAGTATACAGGGTTGTGGCTCAAGCCAAGATATACACAAAATAGACGTCAGCAAACTCTTGCTGGGAGATTAACGTGGATCCCCACCTCTCATCAGCCCTCACTCAGGGCTCCGGACCTCACCTAGACATCCAGACCCCTCTCTCTAGCCCTCACTCAGGGCTCCGGACCTCACCTAGACATCCAGACCCCTCTCTCTAGCCCTCACTTAGGGCTTCAGACCCCTCACTCCAGTCCTCACTCAGGGATCCACACTGACCTGGTCTGATAGTTTGTACAGACACCGTTCTTGATCCTTTCAAGGGTGGTACTAATGCTAGTAAGCAGCTCTTGATTCAAGGAAATGGAGCTATCTTCCACTTCCTCAGGTCGAATCTAGTTACCTCCCATTCCACAGGATCTGCAAAATCCTTATAAGTTTAACCCTTCTCCATATATAAATAATAATAATAATAATAATAATAACAATAATAATAATAACGCCTCTGGAAAATCCAAATTTGTATAAATTTAACATACAATTACTCAACTGAAGTTACGTTACTGAAAGGTCTGTACTACTTCCCCCCCCCTGGAGATTCACTAAACCCATAAGGCCGAAATTGCAGGCCTGGAGAGTCATGATGAAACGCTAAACCCATCAGAGGGAGGGACGGGAATATGGAGATTTGATTCAGAGAAACTGAGAGTGGTGTCATTTCCTTGAATCAGGGATCTTTCAGTAGCGTTACTTGAATAAGACTCGTCACGACGCACACAGGAAGTGAAGATAAGTGTACACTGAGTGTTGCTTAACAACATAAGGTTTACCTGCCATCTTGCGACGGTAAACGAAAATTAATCTCTGCCAGTGCTAAAAGTTAGATAGGCTTCCGTTTCACAATCATGTGAGAGGATGGTAGTACCTTCCTGGAGGGTTCCTGTCTATCAGTCTACCATGTACTTCGCCAGAACATCACAATGATGGGGCATCCAGTGGGTGAGACACATGAGGGTACCAAAGACCACACTTGACCCCCTTCTTGCTGCGTCGTTCCAGAGGGAGGACCTCCCTCACACTCCCAAGTTCCACTGTGATGCAGCAGCGCCATCTCTTGGACGCCTCCGTCCCCAGGGACGTCTTGCGGGACACTCCCAGCCTCTTGCCACGTCTGCTGGTGGCACCAGAGCTCCCACTCGGCACCTCCTGCTGTCAGATAAACGCTGGCTACGAGCAGCCTGCTCCCAGGTGCTGTTAGTTTATTTGTCAGGAGAAAAGTCTGACTTGGATCGTTGTTGTTCGATGACCCGTTTAGTGGCGCGGCATCCTGACGAGGATGCCGCAAGACGGTGTGCCAAGGACCCGTGAAGATGGGGCAATTAATGGACCTATGGCCATATGGCCCTCACAGACTTTCAAAAAAAAAAAAAAAAGATGCCAAGCCAAAGATGACATTCTTCAGGTACTCTTTCTCTCTAGCCTGGCATACTCCTAAATTCAGCGACCCCTAAAAGGAAGGCAAAATTTCAGAACTGGAAAATATACAGAGAACCTTCACAGCTCGTATAAACTCAGTTAAACACCTAAATTACTGGAAACGTTTGAAATCTCTCAAACTGTGCTCCTTAGAATGTAGGCGAGAAAGATGTATCATAATCAACGCCAGGAAAATTCTGGAAGGAATGGTACCAAACCTGCACATTGAAATTACTACACATGAACACAAGGCACGAGGCAGACGGTGCAAGATACCTCCGGAGAAAACCAGGGAAGCGATGAGTGCAATGAGAGAGAACTCAATAAGTGTAAAGGGACCACGACTCCTCAACATCCTCCTCTCATGCATAAGGGAGAATTATCAAGAAAACCATAGGTATCTTCAAAATGGAACTCAACAAATTTCTTGAATCGGTTCCTCATTAGCTGGGCGGGCGGCGGGTACCTACAGCCTGGTTGATCCGGCCAGCAACCAAGAGGCTTGGTTTGGGATCAGGCCGCAGAGACGGTGACCTCCAGAAGTGACTACAGCACGGCAGCAGCGACCCCTGGCTTACCCGAGGTGGACTCAGTGTGACTCGGGTGTGCTCAGAGTACGTATCTCAGTGTGACTCGGGTGTGCTCAGAGTACGTATCTCAGTGGCTAGAAGCTTTCTAGGGGCAACCACCTTCAACTTAAAAATAACAATAATAATAATCGTTATTTCTACATGATAAAACTTATACAGACCATAGCTGACATCAATGACATACTACTATATAGAAAGCCCTTTGTTATGCAGAGCATTTCGGACAACTTAGGTTAATCTTGTCTTCCCCCAGGATGCGACCCATACCAGTCGGTTAACACCCAGGTACCTATTTACTGCTAGGTGAACAAGGACAGCAGGTGTCTTAAGGAAACTCACCCAATGTTTCCATTCGTACCGGATATCGAACCACGGACCTCATTGTGTAAGATGAGTGCGCTACCAAGCGAGCAACGGGACAGTTGCCTCTCACTTGAATATTTAGCGTTGACAGACTCTAGTGGCGATAGAGTGACCTACCTCAAATATGCTCCAGCATTAACCATACAGTGAACCCTTAATATATTACGATGCTCCTGTAGTAACAGTGCTGCTATATTCACTGGAGAGCGCTAAGATAGCATGGGTTATTTTTTTTTATCGTCAAAAGAACATTGTTAATGTCTCCCTAGTATGTGGTGCGACCCAGATTAGAACTTCTACTGGTCCAGCACCTCGGGGTGACCTGGTGGTGACCTGGTGGTCAGTTCACCAAGATAGTCTCGTCTCCAGCTAAGCCCTCACCAGCCACACCCTCCCAGCAATCTCTACTACACTGGCCTCCCAGGAGTCTACCTCCAACCTCCCAGGAGTCTACTCCTCATCCCTCACTGGCGTGCACCTCCTCTTACCTCCCAGGAGTCTACTCCTCCCTCACTGGCGTGCACCTCTTCTTACCTCCCAAGAGTCTACTCCACCTCCCTCACTGGCGTGCACCTCTTCTTTCCTCCCAGGAGTCTACATCCAACCACCCAGGAGTCTACCTCCTCCTACCTCCCAGAAGTTTACCTCCTCCTACCTCCCATGAGTCTACTCCTCCTCCCTCACTGACGTGCACCTCTTCTTACCTCCCAATCCCAGGCAACACACCCACCCACTCTTCAAAGACCTAAATTTACTCACTGTCCAGAACATCCACACTTACTACTGTGCAACCTACATGTACAGAACCATATATTCCAATATTAACTCTGAACTAAAACGCTTTCTTGATAGTTGTGACAGGACCCATAGACACAAAAATCTCTATGACATTCCCCGTGTCCATCTAAATCTATACAAACGTTCAATGTACATTAAAGGACCTAAAATCTGGAACTCCCTACCTGAAAACTCCAAAACTGCAGACTCAGCCACAATTTTCAACACTATCATCAAAAACATCTTATCTCACTACTACTAACACCCCACCATCATCAACTAACACACCCCCCATCACTAAACACCCATCACTAACACACCACCATCACTAACTTACAACTCATACACCCCACCACCCTAACACACCCTCACTAACACACCCACCAACACTAACACACCCCACCATCACCTAAACACACACCAACACTGACACAAGGACAGTAAACATAAAATCCCGAATATAGTTATTGTCTAATAAATCTGAAACTAGTCTTAAGTTTGCCTGATTTACTCCAATACTGGAGCATGCCCAGGCATCAGCCAGCATCTAGGCCCAGGCATCAGGCCCAGGCATGCTAGGCCCAGGCATGCCAGCTGCTAGGCCCAGGCATGCTGCCCAGGCAGCTAGCAGCTGCAGGCCCGATGCATGCTAGCCCAGGCATGCTGGCCCAGGCATGTAGGCCCAGGCATGCTAGGCCCAGGCATGCTGGCCCAGGCATGCTAGGCCCAGGCATGCTAGGCCCAGGCATGCTAGGCCCAGGCATGCTAGGCATGCAACGGCCATCTTTGTAGTTTGTCCTTAAATGTAAACACATTGCAATTTACAGAGAAATAAATTATCTTGAATCTTGAAGGTCTACATCAACCTCCAGGAGTCACCTCCTCCTACCTCCCAGGAATCTACCTACTCCCAGGATCTCCTCCCCCAGGATCTACTCCCCCTCCAGGCTCCACCTCCCAGGACATCTACCCGGGCTCACTCCTCCTACCTCCCAGGATCTAGCCTCTCCTCCTCCCAGAGTCTACCTCCTCCTCCTCCCAGAAGGTCTACCTCCTCCTCCCTCCCAGGATCTACCTCTCTTAAGCTACTCTCCTCCCGGGAGTCTACCTCTCTACCTCCCAGAGTCTCTCCTACTCCAGGAGTCTACCTCCTCCTGCCTCCCAGGAGTCTACCTCCTCCTCCCTCCCAGGAGTCTACCTCCTCCTACCTCCCAGGAGTCTATCCTCCTCCTCCAAGTCTACCTCCTCCCTCCCAGGAGTCTACCTCTCCTACCTCCCAGGAGTCTACCTCTCCTCCTCCCAACCTCCTCCTCCCTCCCAGGAGTCTACCTCCTCCTACCTCCCAGGAGTCTACCTACTCCTCCCTCCCAGGAGTCTACCTCCTCCTACCTCCCAGGAGTCTACCTCTCCTCCTCCCAGGAGTCCTCATCCTCCTCCTCCCAGGAGTCTACCTCCTCCTCCCTCCCGAGGAGTCTACCTCCTCCTCCCTCCCAGGAGTCTACCTCCTCCTACCTCCCAGGAGTCTACTCCTCCTACCTCCCAGGAGTCTACCTCCTCCTGCCTCCCAGGAGTCTACCTCCTCCTCCCTCCCAGGAGTCTACCTCCTCCTACCTCCCAGGAGTCTACCTCCTCCTCCCTCCCAGGAGTCTACCTCCTCCTACCTCCCAGGAGTCTACCTCCTCCTACCTCCCAGGAGTCTACCTCCTCCTCCTCCAGAGTCACCTCCTCCTCCTCCAGGAGTCTACCTCCTCCTCCAGGAGTCTACCTCCTCCTACCTCGGAGTCTACCTCCTCCTACCTCCGAGGAGTCTACCTCCTCCTACCTCAGAGTCTCCTCTCTCCTCCCGAGGAGTCTACCTCCTCCTACCTCCGAGGAGTCTACCTCCTCCTACCTCCCAGGAGTCTACCTCCTCCTACCTCCCAGGAGTCTACCTCCTCCTACCTCCGAGGAGTCTACCTCCTCCTACCTCCGAGGAGTCTACCTCCTCCTACCTCCCAGGAGTCTACCTCCTCCTACCTCCGAGGAGTCTACCTCCTCCTACCTCCAGGAGCTTCTACCTCCTCCTACTCCTCCTCAGGAGTCTACCTCCTCCTACCTCCAGTCTACCTCTCCTACCTCCGGAGTCTACCTCTCCTCCGGAGTCTACTCCTCCCCTCCGAGGAGTCTACCTCCTCCTACCTCCCAGGAGTCTACCTCCTCCTACCTCCCAGGAGTCTACCTCCTCCTACCTCCCAGGAGTCTACCTCCTCCCTCCATCCTCCTCCAGCCTCCGAGTCTACCTCCTCCTACCTCCCAGGAGTCTACCTCCTCCTACCTCCCAGAGTCTACCTCCTCCTACCTCCCGACCTCCTCCTCCAGGAGTCTCCTCCCTCCTCCTCCTCCCAGGAGTCTACCTCCTCCTTACCTCCCAGGAGTCTACCTCCTCCTACCTCCCAGGAGTCTCCTCCCACCTCCAGTCCCTCACCTCCAGGAGTCCTCCTCCTGCCTCCTCAGGAGTCTACCTCCTCCTAGCCCTCCGAGGAGTCTACCTCCTCCTACCTCAGTCCTCCTCCTACCTCCGAGGAGTCTACCTCCTCCTACCTCCAGGAGTCTACCTCCTCCTACCTCCGAGAGTCTACCTCCTCCTACCTCCGAGGAGTCTACCTCCTCCTACCTCCGGAGTCTACCTCCTACCTCGAGTCTACCTCCTCCTACCTCCGAGGAGTCTACCTCCTCCTACCTCCGAGAGTCTCCTCCTCCTACCTCCGTCCCCTACCTCGAGGAGTCTACCTCCTCCTACCTCCAGGAGTCTACCTCCTCCTACCTCCGAGGAGTCTACCTCCTCCTACCCCGAGAGTCTACCTCCTCCTACCTCCGAGGAGTCTACCTCCTCCTACCTCCCAGGAGTCCTCCTCCTACCTCCGAGAGTCTACCTCCTCCTACCTCCGAGGAGTCTACCTCCTCCTACCTCCCAGGAGTCTACCTCCTCCTACCTCCAGGAGTCTACCTCCTCCTACCTCTCTGGCTTGTAGTCACATTTTGTTTGTAATCCTTCATTGCCATGTATGAATTGTAAGAGATAAAATATTTGGATTCTCTTTTGTATAGTCAACATTGTTGGTTTTGTGACATCTCCCTCTAATCTCCCTCTCCTCTCCCTCTTTTCCTTAAACCCTCCCACCCTCACTCCCTCTCCTCCCCTCCCTCCCTCCCTCCCTCCCTCCCTCCCTCCCTCCCTCCCTCCCTCCCCTCCTTCCCTCCATCCCTGTCAGCCTACACTCCTTCAATACCCTGCCATCATCCATCTTCCAAACTAACTCGGCACCCCTGCCTCCACCCTACACACCCTGGGTGCATCCCTTCTTCCACCCCTGGCACCTCTTCTTTTTATTCAACTTCTGGAAACCCCTGCCTATACACCCTGCACCACTCCCTTCCTTTCCTGGTAATTGCTTGTGGGAGGGCGAGGCAGCAGTTGCTTGTAGGACGGGAGGGGGAAGGCAGCAGTGGCTTGTGGAAAGGGAGGGAAAAGGCAGCAGTGGCTTTAGGAAGGGAGAGGGGAAGGCAGCAGTGGCTTGTGGGAGGAGAGGGGGAAGGCAGCAGTTTTTTGTACGAGGGGAGGGGAGGGGGAAGGCAGCACTGGCTTGTAGGAGGGGAGGAAGGGAAAGGCAGCAGTGGCTTGTAGGAGGGGAATAAGGGGGAAAGGAAGGTAGCAGTGGCTTGTAGGAGGGAAGTAAGGGATGGAGGGAAGGCAGCAGTGGCTTGTAAGAGGGGAGGAGGAAGGCAGCAGTGGCTTGTAAGAGGGGAGGAGGAAGGCAGCAGTGGCTTGTAGGAGGGGTGTAAGGGGGGAGGGAAGGCAGCAGTCTCACACAATAGAGAGGTGTCAACATTGGACGGGGAACCATGTTGACCCAGCCAGGCACGGGGATGTAATGGCCACCCAGACCCACGTTATCAATATTGCTGGAGCAGCACTACCCCCCCTCCCCACCAACCCACACCCACACTAACACCCTAGACCCTACACTGACCTCCACCCACACCCATACCCCTTGCCCCTACCCTAACCTCCACCCACACCCACACCCCTTGCCCCTACCCTGACCTCCTCCCACACCCACACCAACACCCCTTGCCCCTACCCTGACCTCCACCCACACCCACACCAACACTCTAGTCCCGACCCTGACCTCCTCCCACACACACACACACACCAACCCACATCCTCGCCAAACTTTCTAGTCTAACGTCACCTCATAAATCCAAGGCCATGGGTCGAATATCATGACCAGTTCATAACATGCCCCATATCCCCTTGCAAGAAAACAGGATCCGATATCTGTACCTGTTCATGCCACAGTCGGTAGCGTGAATTAACTGGGTAACTTAGCCTGAATGAACACGGACAATGGTTTGGATTAGTTGAAATATACTGACCATTGATTTTAAGTGTGGTGGTCGAGTGGAAGAGTATCTGCCTCAGCCAGACGGCACTTTACTTCCTGCAGCCGAGGAATGTTAAATATATATACCCTGAGATGTTTAATTTCATCCCTATTTTATGTTTTAAAGTATTCTTGACTGGTGGTGAATAGGTGACATGCAGCTTCAATGACCGTCGTATAGCCAGTAGGCTTCAAACCCAATTAACCATCAGCAAAACAATTAGCCATTGACAAAGCGATTCTTGCTGAATGGACCGGAGGAGAAGACAAACAAAAGAGAAAAAGAGACAGAATAAATAAAAAAAAAAGAGGCACAGTAAAATATACAAGAGAAACAGAAAGAGACAAAGAAGAGAAAAAAAAGAATTAAACTGAAAAGACAAATAAAAAAAAGAGACAGTAGAGACGGAGAAGACAAAGAGATGAGAAAAATCAAATCACGGGACGGGTGGGACTCGAACCGGTGACAAACTAGAGCTAAAACTCGCAGGACAAAGAGGAAAAACAGAAAGAGACAAAACAATAACGAGATGACATAAAAAAAAGGATAGAAGGAGAGAAAGAGAGAGAGAGAGGACGAGAAGAGAAACACTGAGGGGCTCCACATTCACTTATCACTTTCATTGTTGATATTTTTGCCGCGCGTTACAGCCATTGCAATTAATAGATAAATTGGTGGGCAAATACCTCTTGTGTGGGTTGGTGCCGGCGCTGAGGACCTGAAGGACGCCGGCGCTGAGGACCTGAAGGACGCTTCAGCCAGCGGTCTTGTGTGGCCCAAGACGAAGATTTACGTTTGAGAAACTGAATTAAACCTTCAGAACCTTGTTAAGGGTGTTTAGGAATTGCATTAAGTTTTCTCTCGAATCAGTTACTTGTGTTTCGAAAATCAGATTCACAAGAGACGGTTATATACACCAAGATATATATATATATATATATATATATATATATATATATATATATATATATATATATATATATATATATATATATATATATATATATATATATATATTAACCCGGTTAACTAACCGACCGATTCACGTTCTGAAAAGTGGGTTATATACGTTGAAAGTGAAATTCTTTTTTTGCTCGAGATAAAATCAGTGTTTCTAGATCACATTCCGTAAGTTTTGATGGTTTTTCGAGAACACAGTTCGCTTTTCGACGAAAAATTTTGAGTTTTAGAAACTAGAATCATATGAGAAAACTTATGTCAGATGTTTCTAAATCAAAGTTCTTTTTCCTCGAAGGAACATTTCGTGTTTCAAAGAAAACAAGTTTGGAAAATTGCAATAACTGTTTCGGGAGGGAAATTCTTCCCCCCCTCCCCGAAGAAAACTTGAGACTCGTGGTTCAGAGAGATGGTTCAAATTTCAACTGAAATTGCTGCATTTCAGGGGTAAACTCTTGTGCTTCAGATAGGTTTGCGCTCGAGAAAGAAGATTAGAGTCGAGGTATTAAGCTTCCGGGATACAAATGCAATTTTCTTGTTAGGGTGAAGAGACTTGGACTCAAGATTGAGACTCGAGCTTTGGAAAGGTTGTGTCTGGGCGCAAGTGCTCCATCGTTTACCAGACTGATGAATCCAGAACCTCTGCCAACACGAATATATTCCATTAAAAAAATAATTTCCCGTGGACCAGTAATCATTTGACCCCATTGCAGTCTAGTCCATTATATTCTACCTTATTCATAATTACTATCGCATTTGCTTTGTCTGCTTTCGTAAGGTGAAGTCCAGGATCTTTCCTTAATTCATGGTACTTAACAAATCTTTGAGGACAATTGTCCTCAAAGATTTGTTAAGTTATACCATGCAATTGTGTTCTTTTATCTAACAATTAACTGTCTCTTGAAGGCCTTTAAATCTATTTAACATATTTAATTTTGAAGGCCAAACATTGTTTTAATATCTGTCACTCTCTAGTGTATTCCAAGAATGCAGTGACCTCATGTTGAGAAAATGCTTACCAACCTAGCTAGAACCCATCCTTATTATTTTTTTCATATGTGGCTTCTTTCTAGTTCTAATTGTTGCCTATAGTCAGTCCGTGTCCACATTATGAATTGCTATAATTATTCTACATGTTGTCATCATGTCTCCCTTCTTTCTTCCAGAGTTGTGAGGTTTCCAGAGTTGTGGGGTTTCCAGAGTTGTGAGGTTTCCAGAGTTGTGGGGTTTCCAGAGTTGTGAGGTTTCCAGAGTTGTGAGGTTTCCAGAGTTGTGAGGTTTCCAAAGTTGTGGGGTTTCCAGAGTTGTGAGGTTTCCAGAGTTGTGAGGTTTCCAGAGTTGTGGGGTTTCCAGAGTTGTGGGTTTCCAGAGTTGTGGGTTTCCAGAGTTGGGTTCGGGTGAGGTTTCCAGAGTTGTGAGGTTTCCAGAGTTGTGAGGTTTCCAGAGTTGTGGGGTTTCCAGAGTTGTGAGGTTTCCAGAGTTGTGAGGTTTCCAGAGTTGTGGGTTTCCAGAGTTGTGAGGTTTCCAGAGTTGTGAGGTTTCCAGAGTTGTGAGGTTTCCAGAGATGTGAGGTTTCCAGAGTTGTGAGGTTTCCAGAGTTGTGGGATTTCCAGAGTTGTAAGGTTTCCAGAGTTGTGAGGTTTCCAGAGTTGTGAGGTTTCCAGAGTTGTAAGGTTTCCAGAGTTGTGGGGTTTCCAGAGTTGTGAGGTTTCCAGAGTTGTGGGTTTCCAGAGTTGTGAGGTTTCCAGAGTTGTGAGGTTTCCAGAGTTGTGAGGTTTCCAGAGTTGTGAGGTTTCCAGAGTTGTGGGATTTCCAGAGTTGTGAGGTTTCCAGAGTTGTGGGGTTTCCAGAGGGTTGAGGTTTCCAGAGTTGTGAGGTTTCCAGAGTTGTGGGTTTCCAGAGTTGTGAGGTTTCCAGAGTTGTGAGGTTTCCAGAGTTGTGAGGTTTCCAGAGTTGTGAGGTTTCCAGAGTTGTGGGGTTTCCAGAGTTGTGAGGTTTCCAGAGTTGTGAGGTTTCCAGAGTTGTGAGGTTTCCAGAGTTGTGAGGTTTCCAGAGTTGTGAGGTTTCCAGAGTTGTGAGGTTTCCAGAGTTGTGAGGTTTCCAGAGTTGCAAGGTGTTGTTCGAAAGTCTAGTTGTGTAACTTCTGTTTCTCACATTCAGTACCAGTCTTGTACCAGTCTTGTACCAGTCTTGTACCAGTCTCGTAGATAACTGTTCCTCTGCCAAATTTTCTGTCTTGAAACCTAGTCTCGCCTCTATTTTATTTACATATCTAAATTCTATCCTACTTCACATGTTATTTTTAATATAACATGATCCTTTTCTCCATTGGGATTTAAATCATTTATACTGATTTTTTTTTTCATTTTTAGTTAAAAAAACATACAATTGGGTGGTGTGTTATATAATATTACTCAATCGGGTTTTTTTTTATTCTGAGATATTCCAAAACTCAATGACGTTTTTAAAATCATTTGAGTTCCGTATCAGTCTTAAAGTTCATCCACCAAGTTCGTTTTTTATCATCTTTTAATAAAGCCATCAGTTCATTTATTAATCCTTTATTATACCTCTAAAATTCTTCTCTATTTCAAGTATTTTTAAGCAGTGATTTATACATTTAAAATAAATATAAATGGATCCCACCTTCGTGCTTTAAATTTTCAGTGACAAGATTTTTTATGAGACATTAATTTTGTATTTGAATTTTCACTACTTTGCTGATTGTGTGTCTGCCAGTTCTGATGCTTCTCCTCTCCTCCTCCTCCTCCTCCTCCTCCTCCTCCTCCTCCTCCTCCTCCTCCTCCTCCTCCTCTGTTTTCAAATTCATTTTCTCTTCCATAGTAACTAATACTTTCCTAAATATTACTTTGTTCAATTTTACATTCTTTTTTCAATTTTTATGTATTCACCTGCAAGTGGGTGCAGGGGTCGAGTCTCAGCTCCTGGCTTCGCCTCTTCGATGGCCACTGCTGGGTTCACTCTCTCCTGGATTCAAGAGTCATGTCGTACCTTTTGTTCTCTGGGGAGAGGAGCACCTGATGTTCTCTGGGGAGAGGAAGGAGCACCTAGTGTTCTCTGGGGAGATGAATGAACACCTGGTGCTCTCTAGGCAGGGGAGGGAAGACGAGCCCCTGGTGTTCTCTGGGGAGAGGAAGGAGCACCTGGTATTCACTAGATAGAAGGAGAACCTGGTGCTCTCTGGACAGGGAAGGGAAGAGGAGCCCCTGGTGTTCTCATGGGAGAGGAGGGCAGAGGAGCACCTGGCTTTCTCTGGGGGAGGGGAGGGAAGAGGAGCACCTGGTGTTCTCTGGGGAGGGGAGGGAAGAGGAGCACCTGGTGTTCTCTGGGGAGAGGAGCACCTGTGTTCTCTGGGGAGGGGAGAGGAGCACCTGGTGTTCTCTGGGGAGGGGTGAGGAGCACCTGGTGTTCTCTGGGGAGGGGAGAGGAGCACCTGGTGTTCTCTGGGGAGGGGAGAGGAGCACCTGGTGTTCTCTGGGGAGGGAAAAGGAGCACCTGGTGTTCTCTGGGGAGGAGAGAGGAGCACCTGGTGTTCTCTGGGGAGGGGAGAGGAGCACCTGGTGTTCTCTGGGAGGGGAGAGGAGCACCTGTGTTCTCTGGGGAGGGAGAGGAGCACCTGGTTTCTCTGGGGAGGGAGAGGAGCACCTGGTGTTCTCTGGGGAGGGAGAGGAGCACTGGTCTCTGGGAGGAGGAGACCTGTGTTCTCTGGGAGGAGAGGAGCACCTGGTTTCCCCCTGGGGAGGGAGGAGCATGTGCTCTGGAGGAGAGACACCTGGTGTTCTCTGGGGAGGGAGAGGAGCACCTGGTGTTCTCTGGGGAGGGAGAGAGCACCTGGTGTCTCTGGGAGGGGAGGACACCTGTTGTTCTCTGGGGAGGGAGAGGAGCACATGGTGTTCTCTGGGGAGGGAGAGGAGCACCTGTTGTTCTCTGGGGAGGGAGAGGAGCACCTGGTGTTCTCTGGGGAGGGGAGAGGAGCACCTGTTGTTCTCTGGGGAGGGGAGAGGAGCACCTGGTGTTCTCTGGGGAGGGGAGAGGAGCACCTGTTGTTCTCTGGGGAGGGGAGAGGAGCACCTGGTGTTCTCTGGGGAGGGGAGAGGAGCACCTGGTGTTCTCTGGGGAGGGGAGAGGAGCACATCAGGTCAAATCCTCAATTCACGTTTCTGTTCTGAAAATTATTTTCCTTCAGAAGTAAAGTTCTGGATCCAATAAATCTTGTTTTTCTGTTCATAAATCCTTCCGTTGGCTGGTCGCTGTTGTTGGCTTAAATGATACAATTTATTGCGTCAATTTATTTCGGTAATGCATCATACATCGCACGGAGTGGAACGAGTGTGATGTATGATTATCAGCCTTGTGTGTGTGTGTGTGTGTGTGTTTGTGTGTGTGAGTGTGTGTGTGTGTGTTTGTGTGTGAGTGTGTGTGTGTGTGTTTGTGTGAGTGTGTGTGTGTGTTGTCGGTCTGGCTGTCTGTCTGTCTGTCTATCTATCTATCTATCTACCTGTCTGTCTGTTGGGTAGAGAGCCGGAGAATTTTGATGTTATGTCCTTGACGTGATGACATGACTGGACGACGTGATAACGTATCTCTATCTATCTATCTTTCTATCTATCTATCTCTCTCTCTCTCCGTCTGACATTTCCAGTATTTTATCAAGCAATTTGCATTCTCCTTCTGGTCGCTTTTTCCCCCCATCGCTTTATTTTAATTACATATCAATAATATATATTAAATTCCATATCCATCAATCACTCTAGCATCCATCAATCACTCCATCATCCATCAATCACTCCATCATCCATCAATCTCTCCATCATCCATCAATCACTCCATCATCCATCAATTACTCCAGCATCCATCAATCACTCCATCATCCATCAATCACTCCATCATCCATCAATCACTTCAGCATCCATCAATCACTCCATCATCCATCAATCACTCCATCATCCATCAATTACTCCAGCATCCAACAATCACTCCATCATCCATCAATCACTTCAGCATCCATCAATCACTCCAGCATCCATCAATAACTCCATCATCCATCAATCACTTCATCATCCATCAATCACTCCAGCATTTATCAATCACTTCATCATCCATCATTCACTCCAGCATCCATCAATAACTCCATCATCCATCAATCACTTCATCATCCATCAATCACTCCAGCATCCATCAATCACTTCATCATCCATCATTCACTCCAACATCCATCAATCACTCCAGCATCCATCAATCACTCCAGCATCCATCAATCACTTCATCATCCATCATTCACTCCAGCATCCATCAATCACTCCAGCATCCATCAATCACTCCAGCATCCATCAATCACTCCATCATCCATCAATCACTTCATCATCCATCAATCACTCTAGCATCCATCAATCACTCCATCATCCATCAATCACTTCTTCATCCATCAATTACTCCAGCATCCATCAATCACTTCATCATCCACCAATCACTCCAGCATCCATCAATCACTTCATCATCTATCAATCACTCCATCATTTATCAATCACTCCATCATCCATCAATCACTCCAGCATCCATCAATCACTCCATCATCCATCAATCACTCCATCATCTATCAATCACTCCAGCATCCATCAATCACTCCATCATCCATCAATCACTCCAGCATCCATCAATCACTCCATCATCCAGCAATCACTCCATCATTCATCAATCACTCCATCATCCATCAATCACTCCATCATTCATCAATCACTCCATCATCCATCAATCACTCCATCATCCATCAATCACTTCATCATCCATCAATCACTCCATCATCCATCAATCACTCCATCATCCATCAATCACTCCATCATCCATCAATCACTTTATCATTCATCAATGACTCCATCATCCATCAATGACTCCATCATCCATCAATCACTCCATCATTCATCAATGACTCCATCATCCATCAATGACTCCATCATCCATCAATGACTCCATCATCCATCAATCACTCCATCATCCATCAATCACTCCATCATCCATCAATCACTCCATCATCCATCAATCACTCCATCATCCATCAATCACTCCATCATCCATCAATCACACCATCATCCATCAATCATTCCATCATCCATCAATCACTCCATCATCCATCAATCACTCCATCATCCATCAATCACTCCATTATCCATCAATCACTCCATCATCCATCAATCACTCCATCATCCATCAATCCAAGTTTTCAGTCGGAAGTTCTGATTTAGTCACTGTTATTAACGTTCCATCAACTTACATCTGTCCAGCAGATTCCCAGTTCATTTTTTTGTATGTGTTTTGGGTCAATGTTTAATATATTACTGACATAGTATTTACTATATATACAGTGTCTGTCCATTCGTTTCTCTCTTCAGTGATTTATGCGAATAAATTTGGTGGTTTAATAGATTTCGTATGCAGGGTTTTATTGCATAAAAATCGAAACAAAAATCATCAGTGCTAGAATTTATACAATACCACAATATATATATATATATATATATATATATATATATATATATATATATATATATATATATATATATATATATATATATATATATATATATATATAGTATGTATGTATATATAGTAAAACCACGACAACATATACACTAACACCACCACAACATACACTGTACATCACCACCAACACTACACATATGGCCAAGAGTCTCATCAGCACGCCTCCAGTGATACCTACAATGATGCTGGAATCTCCGCAGATGATCCTTGAAGCTGTTGCTGCTGGCAGTTTGTCACAGCAGCCAAGTAGCCCTGTATTTCAAGTGTGTTCCTACACCCATGTTAACACGACACTCACTGTGTGTGTGTGTACTCACCTAATTGTAGTTGCAGGGGTCGAAACTCAGCTCTTGGCCCCGCCTCTTTGCTGTCCGCTACTGGGTCTCTTCTCTCCCTGCTCCATGAGCTTTATCATACCTCGTCTTAAAGCTATGTATGGTTCCTGACTCCACTACATCACTTGCTAGACTATTCCACTTCCTGACTACTCTATGGCTGAAGAAATGCTTCCTAACATCCCTTTGACTCATCTGAGTCTTCAGATTCCAGTTGTGTTCCCTTGTTTCTGTGTTTCCTCTCTGGAACATCCTGTCACTCTCTACCTTGTCGATTCCCCGCAGTATTTTGTATGTCGTTATCATGTCTCCTCTAACCCTTCTGTCCTCCAGTGTTGTTAGTCCTATTTCCCTCAACCTTTCTTCATAGGACAGACCCCTGAGTTGTGGAACTAACCTTGTCGCAAACCTTTGCACTTTCTCTAATTTCTTGACGTGCTTGACCAGGTATGGGTTCCAGACTGGTGCTGCATACTCTAGTATGGGCCCGACGTACACGGTGTACAGTGTGTGTGTGCATGATTACCTTTTTCACACTATGGGGATTGATCTTAAGCTCTTGGTCCCGCCTTCACTTTCTTATTGTTCAGCACATTCCACTTATTTAGTCTCCTTACATGCAATAAATACTTCGTAATTTTCCTGTGGTTAAATTAATTTGTTCCTCTTGTCTTTCAATTAAGAGTTTACTCTTGTCTGCTCTGTATTTCATGTAGTACTTTATATATCATTGTTATGTCGCCTCTTGTTCCTCAATCCTCCATTTACATAAGACTTACTAGTTTTCATAGTCCAGTAAAGTGAGTTATGACTCTCAGCTCAGGTAGCACTCTTGATACTCTTCCGTTCCACTCCCTTTGGTTGCACTCTGTGTCTTATAGCGTGTGGTATACACACCGGTGTCACATATTCCAGATTGGGCGGCGCAAGGAGGACATAAATTGTTTTAAACGAGTCTTTCATCGAGGCTTGTGAAGGCTACCTAGGTGTCTTCCAGCTGGGCATCTGCTGCTACTGCTGCTACTGGTGTTGCTGCTACTGGTGTTGCTTGCTGCTGCTGCTACTGCTACTGCTACTGGTGTTGCTGCTGCTGCTGTTATTCTCGGTTGTGTTTGAGGAGACAGGTTTTGGGTTATGGTTATTCTCCGGCATTTTTCCTTGTTTCTGTGAGCTTTCACTTTCCCTCGGCTTCCTTCGCCGTCTCCAAGCTTCATAACTTGTTGTGCGAGGCTTCAGTTCCAACAAGTATCTGTCCGACCTTTACTGAAGTCGATCCAGGCCATTTTTACAGCCTTTCATGCTCGTGGATTTGAGTTGCTGCTGCAAACCATAGTTCCAGTCACCTTCCAGTTATCTGTTTATTTACTGACAACTGATCATTAGGATTTATCTCAGACTATATGGTTTTGATGGACCTGGTCATGGGGGGCGTTGACCCCCCGTATACTCCAGGTATGAGCAGAGACATGCCATGCAAGCAGTATGAGTCTGTGTGTATATATATATATATATATATATATATATATATATATATATATATATATATATATATATATATATATATATATATATATATATATATATATCATAGAACGTGGCTCTCCACCATAGAAGTCTCTCAGGCTACCAGACCAACACAGACAAACAAGCACATATACCACATCTAGCACAACCACCACTAGCACCACCATCATCACTATCACCACCACCACTAGCACCACCATCACCACTAGCACCACCTCCACTAGCACAACCACTAGCATCACCACTAGCACCACCACTAGCACCATCACTACCACCACCACTAGCACCACCACCACCACTAGCACCACCACCACCACTAGCACCACCACCACTAGCACCACCACCACCACTAGCACCACCACCACCACCACCATCACTATCACCACCACCACTAGCACCACCATCACCACTAGCACCACCTCCACTAGCACAACCACTAGCACCACCATCACCACTAGCACCACCACTAGCACCACCACTAGAACCACCACTAGCACCACCACTACCACCACCACTACCACCACCACTAGCACCACCACTACCACCACCACTAGCACCACCACCACTAGCAGCAGCAGCACAACTCTGCCAACTTGCTCTCTCGTGTTTCCCATTATTCCGGAAAGCTCAGGTTGCCACCTTGGTGTGGCAGAGTGTCTTGAAGTGATAGCCTGGCAGTGAAGGTTCACGTTCCCACCCATCCTGGCAGTGAAGGTTCACGTTCCCACCCATCCTGGCAGTGAAGGTTCACGTTCCCACCCATCCTGGCAGTGAAGGTTCACGTTCCCACCCATCCTGGCAGTGAAGGTTCACGTTCCCACCCAGCCTGGCAGTGAAGGTTTACGTTCCCACCCATCCTGGCAGTGAAGGTTCACGTTCCCACCCATCCTGGCAGTGAAGGTTCACGTTCCCACCCATCCTGGCAGTGAAGGTTCACGTTCCCACCCATCCTGGCAGTGAAGGTTCACGTTCCCACCCATCCTGGCAGTGAAGGTTCACGTTCCCACCCATCCTGGCAGTGAAGGTTCACGTTCCCACCCATCCTGGCAGTGAAGGTTCACGTTCCCACCCATCCTGGCAGTGAAGGTTCACGTTCCCACCCATCCTGGCAGTGAAGGTTCACGTTCCCATCCAGCCTGGCAGTGAAGGTTTACGTTCCCACCCATCCTGGCAGTGAAGGTTCACGTTCCCACCCATCCTGGCAGTGAAGGTTCACGTTCCCACCCATCCTGGCAGTGAAGGTTCACGTTCCCACTCATCCTCGCAGTGAAGGTTCACGTTCCCACTATTCCTGTCAGTGAAGGTTCACGTTCCCACCCATCCTGGCAGTGAAGGTTCACGTTCCCACCCATCCTGGCAGTGAAGGTTCACGTTCCCACCCATCCTGGCAGTGAAGGTTCACGTTCCCACCCATCCTGGCAGTGAAGGTTCACGTTCCCACCCATCCTGGCAGTGAAGGTTCACGTTCCCACTCATCCTGGCAGTGAAGGTTCACGTTCCCACCCATCCTGGCAGTGAAGGTTCACGTTCCCACCCATCCTGGCAGTGAAGGTTCACGTTCCCACCCATCCTGGCAGTGAAGGTTCACGCTCCCACTCATCCTGGCAGTGAAGGTTCACGTTCCCACTCATCCTGGCAGTGAAGGTTCACGTTCCCACCCATCCTGGCAGTGAAGGTTCACGTTCCCACCCATCCTGGCAGTGAAGGTTCACGTTCCCACCCATCCTGGCAGTGAAGGTTCACGTTCCCACCCAACCTGGCAGTGAAGGTTCACGTTCCCACCCATCCTGGCAGTGAAGGTTCACGTTCCCACCGATCCTGGCAGTGAAGGTTCACGTTCCCACCCATCCTGGCAGTGAAAGTTCACGTTCCCACCCATCCTGGCAGTGAAGGTTCAAGTGCCCACCCAGCTTGGCAGTGAAGGTTCAAGTGCCCACCCAGCCTGACAGTGAGGGTTCAAGTGCTCCACCCGGCCTGGCAGTGAAGGTTCAAGTGCCCACCCAGCCTGGCAGTGAAGGTTTAAGTGCCCACCCGGCCTGGCAGTGAAGGTCATAGTGCCCACCCAGCCTGGCAGTGAAGGTTCAAGTGTCCACCCAGCCTGACAGTGAAGGTTCAAGTGTCCACCCGGCCTGGCAGTGAAGGTCATAGTGCCCACCCAGCCTGGCAGTGAAGGTTTAAGTGCCCACCCGGCCTAGCAGTGAAGGTTCAAGTGCCCATCCAGCCTGGTAATGAAGGTTCAAGTGCCCAACCGGCCTGGCAGTGAAGGTCATAGTGCCCACCCAGCCTGGCAGTGAAGGTTCAAGTGCCCACCCGGCCTAGCAGTGAAGGTTCAAGTACTCACCCAGCCTGGCAGTGAAGGTTCAAGTGCCCACCCAGGCAAGGAATATATTGTTAGTGGTGGGTCATTAGTGAGGCAGACGCGAGATGTTAGGTAATGGATACTGTTATCGCTGGCCATCTTCCTCTCCATTACCACCAAGCGGAAACTAAGACCCCTTCATCTGCCCTCACGTGACTCTGCTGACACCAGTATGTTCTCTCTAAGCGCATGTAGTGTCTTCACTCACAGTGCCAAGGTGTGTGACTCACCACTCATGTTATAGTGTGTGGGGCTGTCTCTCACCACTCATGTTGTGAAGTGTGGGGCTGTCTTACCGCTCATGTTGTGAACTGTGAGGCTGCTTGTCTCACCACTCATGCTTGGGACACGAAAGGCAGTGTGCTTCACCACTCATACTCCTGACGCGAGAGGCAGTGTGCTTCACCACCCATGTTCCTGACGCGAGAGGCAGTGTGCTTCACCACTCAAGGTCTGGGACCTGTGTACGAGTCAGGTAGTGGTGGTGTCTGGTCTCAGGTGTTATCTTCGCCTTAATGGGCTCTTACAAGGCGGAAATCCCCAGCAAGTTGTGTGCGAGTGCCCACCTAACTGCATTATTCTGAGGAACGGAGACCACTGATGGCCAACACGGTATTAAAACCGCTGCCCTGGAGGCTAATTCTGATGTAGCCAATTACCAGAAAATTGTCCCCAAATGGAAGGGGAGTACTGTAGTATTTTAGTTTGTGTGTGTGTGTCCTTTGTGTGTGTGTGTGTGCAGGTGTTTGCCTTTGTAATTGTAAAAATGAAGGAACAGATTGTGCTGGGACATTTTTTCCCCAGTGTGAAATTTAGTTTGAGAAATAGTGAGGTTGAACACACTAGTGCCAGACGATAACACAAACAGATGACTGGAAATGAAGCAGCCAGAGCAACCAGGCGGTGCGTCTCTCCATGACCAGCAAGGGTAGAACTGATCGTAGACGTGGCGAGAAGGCTGGCCTGCCAGTGTGGTCAACCCGGCCTTCTAATCAACGTTAGTATATCATTCTGGCTAAGAACGTCAAATATGTGACTGTGACTGAAGAATAAAGAAGAAAGTGACCTAGTGCATTTTACACTCCGCTCGGTGTGTCTCATGATTCAAAACAATTCTATCGTGTTATGCATCATTGAATTTATTGGCGTTATGGTATGTTATAATGGGTTATATTTTCCTTACAGACGACAGTCCAATCTAACCTAACGTAACTTAAATAAACCAGGGTACGGGTGGGAATCGAACTCACGGCTAGTGAGTCGTTAAACATCAGGCCAGCGCTTAAGCCACTGGGCCAGCTGGCTACAGCAAGATTCATCCAACTAGGTATATTTATACATCATAGGGAGGTTAGCATGGGCCACCACTGTAACCATAAATGCAAGTTTTTACAGATGAATCTCCCGCCAGCGTGGCCGTGACGAACTCTAGCTCAAGTCCTCTCAAAGCCGTCATCAAGACTCACGAAATCCCTGTGGTATATAAATATACCTAGCTGGATGAAGCTTGTAGCCAGCTGGCCCAGTGGCTTACGCACTAGCCGTGAGTTCGATTCCCACCCGTACCCTGGTTTGTTTGCAATCGTGTTACTACAGTTTCGTGAGTCATGATAACTTAAATAACGTATACCAAGAAATTTGCTTAAAATCGTATGAAATAAATTGACGTTTATTTTACGAGGCTGAGTTGTAGTCCCTGAGGACACACTCACAAGAATTCGAAACAACTTTATATTTGGACAAAGTTTCCCTCCAGGTAGATTATTTTCAGTTAGTGAAAACGCTCTAATGAGAGTGAAACCTCCAGTTAAACAGAGTACTAGTGTCCTTGTCGACGTCAGAGTACTAGTGTCCTTGTCAACGTCAGAGTACTAGTGTCCTTGTCAACGTCAGAGTACTAGTGTCTTTGTCGACGTCAGAGTACTAGTGTCCTTGTCAACGACAGAGTACTAGTGTCCTTGTCGACGTCAGAGTACTAGTGTCTTTGTCGACGTCAGAGTACTAGTGTCCTTGTCGACGTCAGAGTACTAGTGTCTTTGTCGACGTCAGAGTACTAGTGTCCTTGTCGACGTCAGAGTACTAGTGTCTTTGTCGACGTCAGAGTACTAGTGTCCTTGTCGACGTCAGAGTACTAGTGTCCTTGTCGACGACAGAGTACAAGTGTCCTTGTCGACGACAGAGTACAAGTGTCCTGTCAAGTCAGAGTACTAGTGTCCTTGTCGACGTCAGAGTACTAGTGTCCTTGTCAACGTCAGAGTACTAGTGTCCTTGTCAACGTCAGAGTACTAGTGTCCTTGTCGACGTCAGAGTACTAGTGTCCTTGTCAACGACAGAGTACTAGTGTCCTTGTCAACGTCAGAGTACTAGTGTCCTTGTCAACGACAGAGTACTAGTGTCCTTGTCGACGTCAGAGTACTAGTGTCTTTGTCGACGTCAGAGTACTAGTGTCCTTGTCGACGTCAGAGTACTAGTGTCTTTGTCGACGTCAGAGTACTAGTGTCCTTGTCGACGTCAGAGTACTAGTGTCCTTGTCGACGACAGAGTACTAGTGTCCTTGTCAACGTCAGAGTACTAGTGTCCTTGTCGACGTCAGAGTACTAGTGTCCTTGTCAACGTCAGAGTACTAGTGTCCTTGTCAACGTCAGAGTACTAGTGTCCTTGTCGACGTCAGAGTACTAGTGTCCTTGTCAACGTCAGAGTACTAGTGTCCTTGTCAACGTCAGAGTACTAGTGTCCTTGTCAACGTCAGAGTACTAGTGTCCTTGTCGACGTCAGAGTACTAGTGTCCTTGTCAACGACAGAGTACTAGTGTCCTTGTCGACGTCAGAGTACAAGTGTTCTTGTCGACGTCAGAGTACATGTCAGTGTTACGCCTCTGAGCCAGCCGCCACCTGCGCCTCCACGTCAATAACTCGACATAGTGAACTTTCAAAAGACTCGTGAGTAAACACTACGATATATTTAATAGAAAACACTGCGGTCTTGGGACCTTGGTTAGAAGTGATTTAGGTCCTACGATCGAAACGTTTTGTAATATGTACTAAAATTTGTTCGCCCGACTTTTTAAACTATTTTTCAATATCAGTTACGAAGATTCATGCCAACTTAACATAGGCTGCCTAGCCTAAACTTTATATCTAAATGTTGAGTAAAAATTCCCTTTAAATCTAATAAGGTGAGTGAATATAATATTTTTTTAATATTCTAGTCAGAAATTTTTAATTTTCTTTTTTTTAGTCCACGACAATTTTTAAATGGAAGAAGAAAACCATTAGAAGAAAAACGAAATCTCAAGGAATATGTGATTAGTTTCCTTCGACGGGGTGTTTTGTCATTAGGGAAAGGCTCTTGATGTGAGGACTCTGAGCTGATTTCTTTCCTATTCATCCATGGATCGATTCTCATTGTCTCCCACATTATCCTCCCAGGAAAAAAAATGACTTATTTGCGACGTTTGACATAAAATTTCCTAAAACGGGTTGTGGCAAGCCTACTCAGTTTGCGTTGTGTCCTCAGACTATGTCTATAAAATACCAACATTTACCATAACCTGTCTTTTTTTCTGTACTTCACCTGATGCTGTGTACGTGTAATATATTTTTCTTACGTCTCAAACAATCTTTATAACGAATTATTTATCCCTATTTGTTTTGTCCCATATACACGTTATCCTTAACATGAATCCTAGTTCTAGATTTATTTGTGTTGATACTTTCCTCTCTCACTATGCTGGCAAATCCCTTGAGTATCAGAAAACACTCGACTTGGCCTGGCCTTCGCTGTCTCCTCAAGTTCCAATGACCTGACCTGACTTTTGGCCTTTCTTACCCCTCTCTTTTTTCTCCGCTCTCGACGTCATGATGGTCCACGACTATCCGAAACGTAGTTCAGTTTTTCTTTACAAATGATGGGTTAGTTGTGGATTCATTTATCTTTTGCTCATCCATCTTGTACCTGCTTGCTGTAGGAGGGGTTGAAGAACCTGTCCAGGTTTCAGAAATATGATGTAGTTGACCGGGTTTGGGGGAGTCATATACCTGTCTAGGTTTGATGGATTTCGTGTATTTGTACAGTTTCGAGGAGTATGGAAGGATTCTGAGGCTCTGTCTCTTGGTCTCGGAAGAGGAAAGCGAGTCTCTAGTTGCTCGGGGGTGAATGAGGCATGGACAGGGTTTTAGTGTGGAAGATGTGGTCTGGTGTGAGGTGTGGTTAGAAGTGGAAGGAGGGGATGATATAGCAGGAAGGAGGCGATGATATAGCAGGAAGGAGGGGATGATATAGCAGGAAGGAGGGGATGATATAGCAGGAAGGAGGGGATGATATAGCAGGAAGGAGGGGATGATATAGCAGGAAGGAGGGGAATATAGAAAGTGGGAGCTGCTTGACTGGGGTGGGAGGGGGAAGGCAATGTCCTAGTTGTAATTAAGGAGGGAGTAAGTGAGAGTGATGAAGGTGGTAATAGATGAAAGAAAAGAATGAGGGGAGAGAGGGTGATGGAGGAGGGATGGGTTTCAACAACTCTCCTTGACGCCTTGCAGTTTCGTTCCATCCTCGTCTGGGTTTCGCTCTGGTCTCGGTGAACCTGTCATTCCTTCCATTCACCTTTCATATATATTTGAATTTTATTTTTCTTCCTGCCTCTGTTCTCATTCTATTTCTCAAAAAAAAAAAAACAGTGTTGCAGCAACTCTTGGCTTCTGAAGTTTTTCTCTTACTATTCTCTCTCATTTAAGCACTGTGTCAAATACTGTTTTCAGCTGATGCACTTAGCTCCTCAAAAACTGCTCTCTCAACCTAAAAATAAATGACAGTGGACTCCGTCAGCCTCCAGATCTATATTGCTCTTTTCGTCTG
The DNA here is from genome assembly GCA_009830355.1 of Cherax destructor. Lineage (NCBI taxonomy): Eukaryota > Metazoa > Arthropoda > Malacostraca > Decapoda > Parastacidae > Cherax > Cherax destructor. The sequence goes on along the minus strand of WNWK01006883.1, from coordinate 57,595 downwards.
GTGGTTTATGAACCTTTACATTTTATTATACCGAAATTAAATACTGATTTTTATCTTCCTATTATCTTTGCGTCCATATTAATTGAACTTCCTTG
>WNWK01006883.1:0-52500 GCA_009830355.1 Cherax destructor | reverse complement strand
GAGGTCGTGGTGAGAGAGGTCGTGGTGTAGAGAGGTCGTGGTGTGAGGGAGGTCGTGGTGTGAGGGAGGTCGTGGTGTGAGGGAGGTCGTGGTGTGAGGGAGGTCGTGGTGTGATTGAGGTCGTGGTGTGAGAGAGGTCGTGGTGTGAGGGAGGTCGTGGTGTGAGGGAGGTCGTGGTGTGAGGGAGGTCGTGGTGTGAGTACACATACCTGGTGGTCTGCAATAAAACTGTGGTGAGGGACATAAAATAAAGTTACTTTTATCTCTAACACTTCAAGTAGTACCTTGCTTGGTACAGTGTCAAATGATAGTCCACAGTGATGTACAGTGTTCTTCACTTCTTGGCACGCGGTCACACACCCGTGTGAGTTATCCAGCATTTAAAAAAAATGTCAAATTTGTTTGGTACCTTAAGTCTGATTGAGATTTTTTAGTCTCCATGTCCTAAATTGACTCGATTTGCCGCCGAAATGGCTGGTTCATTGCGCATCGCATATGCATTTTGTGGAGCGTAATGCAACAGCATATGGAAACATAAAAAGCCTATTAACTAGGCCCCTACGGGTTAACAGAGGTAAATTTCGATTAATATTCACAATTTGTCTAATTTGTTGCAAGCAAATTAAGGATATTGGCTTAATATGTCTGGTATTTTATTATCTTTGTTGCCCATCTTTGCTTTCTTGATTTTCTGAGAAGAACTGTAGAGTATGTTCAAGGTGAAGCCTGACAAATGCATAATAATCAGTGTTATTTCTAGTGTTTTGTACTTTAAATTTCTAACTATGAACCTGCTCGTAGGTAGATGTGTTTAATATTCTTTAGGTCATTGTTAAAGACTACTCCAAGGTCTTTCTCTTATTTTCTCTCGAATACTGTGTATATAACCCACGCTGAAACACCAACAGGGAAGACTATATATTTCGACTTCTGAGATCCTATTAACCAAATACAAGAGACTGGGAGAAACAAGCGTGTATAATGTGGATGATGGTGGTGGTGTTACATCTTCGTGTGGAAATAACACGTCAGGTGCAGAGTTTGTGGCATGAGTCGTAAAGAGGTCGGTTTCTTTCTCAGGGTATTAAGGCGACTTCCTTCTATTTATTCTATTTATTCATTTATTCATTTATTCATTTTCTTGTATCTACTGAAGACGATCTTTATTACAAACATAGGTAATGAATGGCCTGTCAGACCTGGTCGAAATTGGAATTAGAGCAAACAAACTCAGTAGACTATAATGTATATTTTGCCTTCATCCACTATGTACAGGTATGTACACTATGTACAATATGTACAGATAGGATAATAATAAGAGTACACCACGGTGACAGATGGCAAAGAAGAAGCCAGAGAGAGTGCACCGTACTCAACCAGCAGGTAGGCAAGTCTACCAATGGTGACAGCAAGTGAAACACGTTGCTCCAGCTTTGGCGGGCTTGCCTGTGATTAGTCAATGATCCAAGGTACTGATTTAACGACGGGTACCCTACCTTAGCACCCGGTTCGCTGGTTGGGAGGCAGCCTATATGGGAGTGTGACATAAACCGAATAAATTGTAACATACTCTTTGCATGACACAATCTCAGAGATCTAAATATTCATTTTTTTTTTTTTACTTTTCATTTTTTTGCATCAGTGTGGATTATATTCTCTCATTTACAAGTGACCAATACGATTTGATGCACTGATGTTTTTATGTTCACATTTGAAACGTTATACAGTATTTAAAATTCATTATTTTGTATTTGTTCATATAGAGACTGACCTTCCACGTCATCTACCACTGTGCCAGACTCTGCAGGTCTCTCTGAAGACTGAGGAGGTGGGAGGGCTTGACTGATAGAGCAGTGGCTTGTTATTTAGCTTGCCCCAGGTTCGAATCTTCTTAAAATCACTGTTAAGTGCTATCACTGGCGATGTTGGGGAGGTTATGATGTGGGTTCGACGATTACCAGCAGCCTGACGATTAGCAGACGGTGTATCGAGCCTCTGCCTCGCCTTGAGTGACACACTCAGGTTTAGTGTTTCATGAAATGCAGTCTCTGAAGACTGTTATGTATAGCCAAGAACTCCTAGTTTTATCCCACGTTGTGTCGCCCATGAATTTTCATCTTGTTTTCCTTCCTACGTAAGTCATGTTTCATGAACATGTCAAATGGAAGACAGACCTGACCAAGGACTGATCCCTGAGGAGCTCCACTTGTTGTGTCTAACCAATCAGACACTTACGACTGATCGAGAAACACCGCTTGTTGGGTCTGGCCACTCAGATATTAAAGACACCGCTTGTTGGGTCTGGCCACTCAGATATTAAGGACATCTCTTATTGGGTCTGGTCACTCAGATATTAAGGACACCTTATTGGGTCTGGTCACTCAGATATTAAGGACACCGCTTATTGGGTCTGGTCACTCAGATATTTAAGACTGATCGCTAGTGACTTTCCGTTGTATGGTTCGTGTTTAGCCGTGGTTTGAGAGCGTAGTGTGAGGGAAGGAAGCATTGAAGACGTAGTGTTTGGTCATGACGGTGTTGTGAGGGTAAATGGTGAGTGCTGTGTGGTGTGGTGGGTGTGGTGTGGTGTGTGTGGTGTGGTGGGTGTGGTGTGGTGTGGTGTGGTGTGGTGTGTGGGTGTGTGTGGTGTGTGTGGGTGTGGTGTGGTGTGGTGTGTGTGGTGTGGTGGTGTGGTGGGTGTGGGGTGTGGTGGGTGGGTGTGGTGTGGTGTGTGTGGGTGTGGTGTGTGTGGTGTGTGTGGTGTGGTGGGTGTGGTGTGGTGTGGTGTGGTGTGGTGTGGTGTGGTGGGTGTGGTGTGGTGTGGTGTGTGGTGGGTGTGGTGTGGTGTGGTGTGGTGTGGTGGTGTGGTGTGGTGTGGTGGTGTGGTGTGGTGGGTGTGGTGTGGTGGGTGTGGTGTGTTTTGTGTGGTGTGGTGGGTGTGGTGTGTGTGGTGGGTGTGGTGTGTTTTGTGTGGTGTGTGTGGTGTGGTGGTGTGGTGTGGTGTGGTGGTGGGTGTGGTGTGTGTGGGTGGGTGGGTGTGGTGTGGTGTGGTGTGGTGTGGTGGGTGTGGTGTGGTGGGGTGTGGTGTGGTGTGGTGGGTGTGGTGTGGTGGGTGTGGTATGGTGTGGTGTGGTGTGGTGTGGTGGTGGGTGGGTGTGGTGTGGTGGGTGTGGTGGTGTGGTGGTGTGGTGTGGTGTGGTGTGGTGGGTGTGGTGTGGTGGGTGTGGTGTGGTGTGGTGGGTGTGGTGGGTGTGTGGTGTGGTGTGTTGTGGTGTGGTGGGTGTGGGTGGTGTGGTGGTGTGTGTGTGTGGTGTGGTGGGTGTGTGGGTGTAAAGGGCGGTGTCCCCAGGCATGGATGTGATGCATGTGTTGTATGTCGTTTGCGTGCGAATCGTTAAGAGACTGACCTTCCACCACTACCACGTGCAGCCTGCAGTCAACCACCAGCAGGAGGTGAGGAAGGCACTGTAACAGTGCTTGTACTTAGCACTTACCACCAGACGACACCACCACCACTTAGCCACATCACCACCACGACACCATCATGTCACCACCACCACCACCACCATCACACACACACCCCACCATCACACACCATACCACCACCATCACCACCACCACCACCACCACACCACCACCACCACCATCATCACCACCACCACCACCACCACTTCACCACCATTTTTCACCACCACCACATCACCACCACACATAGTCACATGATGGCAACAACCACCAAGGACGATCAGGTCACTACCACTTGTTTTCTAACCATCAGAACACACACACGACAAACACATCATCCATTTTCTCACTCAATCACCAGCACACCGACCCATCATCAGACCATACGCACTCTATGGTCACAACCAGATGTTAGCATGCAGACTGGATGGCGTCAGTGAATTACAACGACGAGACTTGTCAGTTGTCCAGATGTGACCGTGTTTGAACTACCGTGATTGGAAATTAACAACGTATGTGAATACACACGGATGTCAATGTTAATAGCTGATCGGATGGTTTCAGTGGATGTTGAATACGCATGGATGTTGTCATGGTGTTGAATACCCACGAACTGTCAATGTTGAATACCCACGGATTGTCAATGTTGAATACCCACGGATGGTCAATGTTGAATACCCACGGATTGTCAATGTTGAATACCCACGGATGGTCAATGTTGAATACCCACGGATTGTCAATGTTGAATACCCACGGATGGTCAATGTTGAATACCCACGGATGGTCATGTTGAATACCCACGGATGGTCAATGTTGAATACCCACGGATGGTCATGTGATCGTTATCAATGTTGAATACCCACGGATGGTCAATGTTGAATACCCAGGATGGTCATGTTGAATACCCACGGTTGTCATGTTGATCCCAGGATGGTCATGTTGATCCAGGATTGTCATGTTGATCTCAGGATGGTCAATGTTGATCCCAGGATGTGTCACTGTTGATCCAGTGATGGTCATGTTGATCTCAGTGATGGTCATGTTATTCGTGGTGGTCACTGTTATCTCAGTGATGGTCACTGTTATCTCAGTGATGGTCACTGTTATCTCAGTGATGGTCACTGTTATCTCAGTGATGGTCACTGTTATCTCAGTGATGGTCACTGTTATCTCAGTGATGGTCACTGTTATCTCAGTGATGGTCACTGTTATCTCAGTGATGGTCAACTGACGGCTTCATGCCGCAATTTTCACCGTAATTATATCCATCATTCTTTATTTTCGTACATCTTTTTTCTTTTAATGTAAGTGAATTTTGTTCTGAATTTCAAGTTACATCAGCTCTCCCAGAATATTGTAATGTAAAATGGCAAATGTGGAAAAGAGGAGAGCCGCCTCTCTCTCTCTCTCTCTCTCTCTCTCTCTCTCTCCATCAGTTGAATTTAGAATTTTATACAAATTTTGAAAAAAATAATCGTCGGTTGGGGTGGACGGCTTTTTCAATTTCTATACTAGGAATGGTCTACAGGGGATAAACGACAGTGGTGAACGACAGGCGTAAACGACATGGGTGAACGATAGGGATGAACGACAGGGGTAAACGACAGGGGTAAACGACATGGGTGAACGACAGTGGTGGACGACAAAGGTGAACGACAGACGTGGAAGCCATCTAAGAAAGGTTGAATATCACTGGCATTCCTTCATGATAAAGTTGATAAGTTTGCCAAAGAAAGAAAGTACCGTGAAGGAAGTTCAGAATATAACTTTGGTGTGTCTGTGTCTAGCATTAGGAGTAATATTAGGAGAGAAGTAAATAATGAAAGTGAATGTTATAGGAATATAGCTAAAACACTGAGTATCACCCATTATGGTACCATAAACGTACACGTTCATGTACGTTCATGGAGCAACTTGCAACATGAATAGGCTTGGCTACAAGTACTTGTGGCAGTTTGGCAGATGTCCAGAGGGTCAAAGTGCAAAGATTATGGTCAGCCTTATTTTCATTTTTTTTAACACTGTGTGCTTCATTGTCCACTTATTGAGGAATACAGAGATAGACAGTATAATAACCTATGTGATATGTCAAGATATCTTATTAATGAAAATAAGATAACAGACATATTAAGCAAACTTCCTAAATTATGGATCTAACAGAAACTAACAGAGAAAATTTTCAAAGGGAATTTCACAGGAAAGAAAAGTAAGAGAATCGCCAGCAAGTACAGTGCGGGCAAAAAGGTATGGGGGGGCGGGGGTATTTCTACAAGCAATTGAAATTTAAACTTAAAAAAAAAGTTCTTTTAACATGGAAGAAAATAGCAAAAATACCGACATGATAAAAACAAATAGAGACACGCAAAAGCAGTATAATACGAGCCACCATTGACAACGTTTCGCCCACACAGTGGACTGTATCGAGTCACAGACAGATCTCATGACTTGATCAAGCCCACTCTGTGGGCGAAACGTAGTCAATAAAGGATGGCATTATACTGTACATTTATTTCACGTACATTCATTGATGTATAATGAAGGTGAGATATATATGAAATGAGACTAACATAATAATTAATTATAATTGAAAGGTGACCAAGAGCAGCAAAGATAATTATAGAACTGGACGTTAATTAGGAAGTTATAGATAATTAAAGAACTGGACGTTAATTATAGGTAAGACTGGTACATCACTTCCATCAGTTACCTTAAACTTCGCCTCACTTGTAACTCTCCTCAACCTCACATTCCACACTCCTCAACCTCACCTTCCATACTCCTCAACCTCACCTTCCACACTCCTCAACCTCACCTTCCACACTCCTCAACCTCACCTTCCACACTCCTCAACCTCACCTTCCACACTCCTCAACCTCACCTTCCACACTCCTCAACCTCACCTTCCACACTCCTCAACCTCACCTTCCATACTCCTCAACCTCACCTTCCATACTCCTCAACCTCACCTTCCATACTCCTCAACCTCACCTTCCATACTCCTCAACCTCACCTTCCACACTCCTCAACCTCACCTTCCACACTCCTCAACCTCACCTTCCACACTCCTCAACCTCACCTTCCACACTCCTCAACCTCACCTTCCACACTCCTCAACCTCACCTTCCACACTCCTCAACCTCACCTTCCACACTCCTCAACCTCACCTTCCATACTCCTCAACCTCACCTTCCATACTCCTCAACCTCACCTTCCATACTCCTCAACCTCACCTTCCATACTCCTCAACCTCACCTTCCACACTCCTCAACCTCACCTTCCACACTCCTCAACCTCACCTTCCACACTCCTCAACCTCACCTTCCACACTCCTCAACCTCACCTTCCACACTCCTCAACCTCACCACTCATCAACTTTGCTCTCCACACCTACAACAGGATCCAACCCTCCATCCAAGGCAACCTTCACAGCCTCTCTCAACCACCTCCCACCATTCTTACCATCAACAACTTACAACCTGAATCCTCAACCCTTCTACCAAAACCCTTTCCCTCAATCCTCACCCTTCCCCTTCTTCCAAAACTCCTCCATCTCTCACCCACACCTCCACAAACTCTCTCCCCACACTCCCACACAGCCAACATCTCCCCTTCCCACAAAAATCTCTCAGTGTTATATATATGCAAAATCAGACAATCTCCTGCACAGTCGGTGAATTGAGAAACACAACAAGAGAGTCTAAACCAGACATACTGCAACAGTGGAAACGAGACTGATATCATTATTAACTGATATTATATTACTTGAGGGCTATTAGATAATGAGAGAAAGATCAGAGAGGTGAGGAGAGGTAGGTTTACAAAAATAGAAATAATTACAGTGGGTTCGTGGAATGCTTCTCAGAAACAGTAATTTCAGGATGATAATGGTACTAATACGCTACACACCTTCAAACAAAATACTGACAGGAATAAGGGGATAAAAATATATTTGCCACACACATCAGAGGGAGAACAGCTTTGTAGCTAACAGAGTAACTGCAAATTTCTAACCACGGCAGACTTCAACCAACGAGAAATATTGCGCCAGAGGAGAGACCTACTTGGTGGAGAACGTACGTAGCAAATAATTTTAGTAAATGCTACGTTAAAGAAATCCTTAGAATGTAGTGTTCAATGTTAGACAGATAAGCCACAGGAGTGTCAGAAAGTATGCTTCTTAGTCCCAGGATGGTCAGAATCACCAGAATGAAGAAGTGGTGAAGGCAGACTCCATATAAGATTTAGTCACTGGCTCGACAAGGTCCACGAAACCAGGATGGAATAAAGCCGGTTACGGCCAACTGAAAGACGATGTCAGGAGCTGAGCGTAAAACTCAGCACACACACACACACACACACACACACACACACACACACACACACACACACACACACACACACACACACACACACACACACACACACACACACATATACACACCATCCTAGAAGCCATCGTTGTCAGAGCTCCTGAATCATACTTTGATCCCGAAACGAGAGCTTTCCAAAAGAGAAAATAGATTTACTGCAAATTGGTAGGGAGTTATGAAGCGGTGGCGGTGTAGGTGTGAACGCCTCACGGGGCTTTACAAAGAGAACTAAACTTGTTTATTCTTTCTTCACCGCGTTCACACCGGCAACAATAGACAGACACCCGTCTAGTGCTGCTCACACCCTCCATGGTGTCAAACACACGTTGGAAAATGTAATTAAGTTAAAACAATCGTTAAGCATCTCAATTTGCACTCGAGTCTGCATATATAGATAAAAATGATGCGTGTGTAACACTTGGGTATCTTTAATGACGAAACGTTTCGCCACACAATGGCTTCATCAGTCCATACAAAGAAGAGTGGTGAAGATCAGAAGTTTGAGGAGATCAATCCCTCAGCCTGGAGTCGATATAATTAGTCCATCAATCTTGAAAAGATTGATCGACTGATTATCTCACTCTCCTTCTGATCTTCACCACTCTTCTTTGTATTGGACTGATGAAGCCACTGTGTCGCGAAACGTTTCCTCAATAAAGCTACCCAAGTGTTGCATATGTGTCAGCTCTCTGAACCATTTATTTATAAAATGGTGTGTTCCGGTATTTCTATGTAATTAAAAATAACTTCCTGTAGCATGTGTTTCCCATACATGTATCATATGATGTGATATAAATATCACATCATGTGATATAAATATTACATCATGTGATATTTATATCACTTACATCTGGTAAGTTAGGTAAAGGATTCGGTTATATGACGAAAAGTTCAGTTTGTGGGTCATAATGTGACTAAGACCCGCGTCAAGAAGCACTTTTTCCTGTTTCCTGGTGAGTACCACTACACTGCTGGCCATGTCTGACACCGAGGGAGCAGTTTGGCAGTTTAAAGGCCACAATGCTCCTAGACACTAACAAGCAATGAGACAATGCTCTCTCAAACTCGTCGTGTGTGTGTGTGTGTGTGTGTGTGTGTGTGTACTCACCTATTTGTACTCACCTATTTGTGGTTGCAGGGGTCGATTCATAGCTCCTGGCCCCGCCTCTTCACTGATTGCTACTAGGTCCTCTCTCTCCCTGCTCCATGAGCTTTATCAAACCTAGTCTTAAAACTATGTATGGTTCCTGCCTCCACTATGTCGCTTTCCAAGCTATTCCACTTCCTGACAACTCTATGACTGAAGAAATACTTCCTAACATCCCTTTGACTCATAGGAGTCTTCAACTTCCAATTGTGACCCCTTGTTTCTGTGTCCCCTCTCTGGAACATCTTGTCTCTGTCCACCTTATCTATTCCTCGCAGTATTTTATATGTCGTTATCATGTCTCCCCTAACCCTCCTGTCCTCTAGTGTCGTCAGGCCGATTTCCCTTAACCTTTCTTCGTAGGACAATCCCCTTAGCTCTGGGACTAGTCTTGTTGCAAACCTTTGCACTTTCTCTAATTTCTTGACGTGCTTGACCAGGTGTGGGTTCCAAACTGGTGCTGCATACTCCAGTATGGGCCTGACGTATAGGTATACAGAGTCTTGAATGATTCCTTGGTGAGGTATTGGAACGCTATTCTTAGGTTTGCCAGCCGCCCGTATGCTGCAGCAGTTATCTGATTGATGTGTGCCTCAGGAGATGTGCTCGGTATTATACTCACCCCAAGATCTTTTTCTTTGAGTGAGGTTTGCAGTCTTTGGCCACCTAGACTATACTCTGTCTGCGGTCTTCTTTGCCCTTCCCCGATATTCATGACTTTACATTTGGCAGGGTTAAATTCAAGGAGCCAGTTACTGGACCAGGCTTGCAGCCTGTCCAGGGGGTGCAGTACCCTGTATTTGTGTCTCTGTTTTCACCGTGTTGGTATTTATACCATTTCTCTCCATGTACACACACACACACACTAGACATCCCATGTACACACACTAGGCAACCTATGTGCACACACTAGCCAACCCATGGATGCACTAACCAATCCATGTATCCACTAGCCAACCGTTGAACTCACAAGCAAACACATGGACAATACTATTGTGGCATGTGCCGAGTACGTTCATATATTCAATGCGCATCTCGCAAAAACACAAGCCAGCTTAAAGCACAGCAGCTTATTGTATGAATGAAGATTCCCTTTCACATATAGAGTGACTACCAGCTGTACAAGTGAGCCAGTCAGAGTGAGAAGGGGAGACCAGGGTAGCTTACTTTGTAACTAGGGTCCACCCTGGAACTTCAGTTCCTCACATGCTTTCAGCTGATTAACAAATATGAGAGTTCTTTCTGCTGTGTGGGTGTACAAGTTGTAATTAGTGAAAGTACTCATTCCTACACTCTCTTTCTCATTAACCTACTCATATTAAGGTGTTAATCAGACCAATTGTATATACTGTATATAAGTGTAAATAATGTTGGCAGTTGAAATTTACGGGTACTAGAAGACATCTGGTATATATTTTATTTCTAAAATTCTTGACTGCTGTACTGACTGCATTTCTGCTGGTATTCTTTCTTTAAGGTCAGGTACAACAGGACTTTCAATAGTACCTGTGTTTGTAATAAGTTACTTAACCATTTAATTACTTGCAACTCCAACGGTTGTTTAACCTCACAGATCAAACATTTATCTTCCTTCTTCCACTTTTTTTTCTATTTAGAAATTTCCTCTAGTTCTTCATTCTTGTTTTTCCCTCTTTTTCTTAATTTTCATTTAATTTCAAACTTCATTTTTCTTTCTTTTTCTCCCTTTTCCTTATCTTCCTCCTCCCCGTCTTCTGCTGCTTCTGCTCTTCATTTTGCTCTTTCTCTTCTTCCTTCTCGTCTTTCTTCTCCTTCCAACAACCTGGGAAGAGAATAAGGAAGAGTGACACTCACACACAGAGAAACTAGACAGGTGACGCCAGAAAGGAAAATTCTGAATGGAAACTAGAAGTTCTTGTTTGCTTACTTATATAACCAGACTGTTCACGTGTTCTGACGCCAGCAATGTGAGGGAGCAGCTTCAACAGTGATGGAGCAGCCACTACAGCAGCCAGGTGGAGCAGCCACTACAGCAGCCAGGTGGAGCAGCCACTACAGCAGCCAGGTGGAGCAGCCACTACAGCAGCCAAGTGGAGCAGCCACTACAGCAGCCAGGTGGAGCAGCCACTACAGCAGCCAGGTGGAGCAGCCACTACAGCAGCCAGGTGGACCAGCCACTACAGCAGCCAGGTGGAACAGCCACTACAGCAGCCAGGTGGAGCAGCCACTACAGCAGCCAGGTGGAGCAGCCAGTACAGCAGCCAGGTGGAGCAGCTACTACAGCAGCCAGGTGGAGCAGCCACTACAGCAGCCAGGTGGATCAGCCACTACAGCAGCCAGGTGGAGCAGCCACTACAGCAACCAGGTGGAGCAGCCACTACAGCAGCCAGGTGGAGCAGCTACTACAGCAGCCAGGTGGAGCAGCCACTACAGCAACCAGGTGGAGCATCCACTACAGCAGCCAGGTGGACCAGCCACTACAGCAGCCAGGTGGAGCAGCCACTACAGCAGCCAGGTGGACCAGCCACTACAGCAGCCAGGTGGAGCAGCCACTACAGCAGCCAGGTGGATCAGCCACTACAGCAGCCAGGTGGAGCAGCCACTACAGCAACCAGGTGGAGCAGCCACTACAGCAGCCAGGTGGAGCAGCTACTACAGCAGCCAGGTGGAGCAGCCACTACAGCAACCAGGTGGAGCAGCCACTACAGCAGCCAGGTGGACCAGCAACTACAGCAGCCAGGTAGAGCAGCCACTACAGCAGCCAGGTGGAGCAGCCACTACAGCAGCCAAGTGGAGCAGCCACTACAGCAGCCAGGTGGACCAGCCACTACAGCAGCCAGGTGGACCATCCACTACAGCAGCCAGGTGGAGCAGCCAATACAGCAGCCAGGTGGAGCAGCCACTACAGCAACCAGGTGGAGCAGCCACTACAGCAGCCAGGTGGAGCAGCCAGTAGAGCAGCCAGGTGGAGCAGCCACTACAGCAACCAGGTGGAGCAGCCACTACAGCAGCCAGGTGATGTATCACGTACTGTGCTCCACTAAAGCCTGAAGGAAGGAGTCCACCAGTTACACAGATCTCTTGAGCCGGATTTATGGCAGGAATATGTCAGGGTCGGCAAAGTTAAGGTTCTCAGTGACGAGAATAATTAGTACCTTCAGAGTTCCTTTAACTGTGAAGAACTTCAGTAAGATATATCACCACTTAAACAATTTAGTTTTAATTTATGGTAATTTTATGAATAGATATGGTGGACAGAGACAAGATGTTCCAGAGAGGGGACACAGAAACAAGGGGTCACAATTGGAAGTTGAAGACTCCTATGAGTCAAAGGGATGTTAGGAAGTATTTCTTCAGTCATAGAGTTGTCAGGAAGTGGAATAGCCTAGAAAGTGACGTAGTGGAGGCAGGAACCATACATAGTTTTAAGACGAGGTTTGATAAAGCTCATGGAACAAGGAGAGAGAGAACCTAGTAGCAATCAGTGAAGAGGCGGGGCCGGGAGCTATGACTCGACCCCTGCAACCACAAATAGGTGAGTACAAATAGGTGAGTACACACACACACACACACCGCAGACGGAGTACAGTCTAGGGGGCCAGAGACTACAAACCTCAATCAAGGAAAAAGATCTTGGGATGAGTATAACACCAGGAACATCTCCTGAGGCGCACATTAACCAAATAACTGCTGCAGCATACGGGCGCCTAGCAAACCTAAGAACACCATTCCGACATCTTAATAAAGAATCGTTCAGGACCCTGTACACTGTGTACGTTAGGCCCATACTGGAGTATGCAGCGCCAGTTTGGAACTCACATTTATCCAAGCACATAAAGAAGCTAGAGAAAGTGCAAAGGTTTGCAACAAGACTAGTCCCGGAGCTAAGGGGTATGTCCTACGAGGAGAGGTTAAGGGAAATCTACCTGACGACACTGGAAGACAGGAGAGATAGGGGGGACATGATAACGACATATAAGATACTGAGAGGAATTGACAAGGTGGACAGAGACAGAATGTTCCAGAGATGGGACACAGCAACAAGGGGACACAGTTGGAAGTTGAAGACTCAGATGAATCACAGGGATGTTAGGAAGTATTTCTTCAGTCATAGAGTGTTCGGGAAGTGGAATAGCTTGGGAAGCGATGTAGTGGAGGCAGGTTCCATACATAGCTTTAAGGAGAGGTATGATAAAGCTCATGGAGCAGGGAGCGTGACCAAGTAGCGGCCAGTGAAGAGGCGGGGCCAGGAGCTATGACTCGACCCCTGCAACCACAACTAGGTGAGTACACACACACACACACACACACACACACACTGCAAAGGTTTGCAACAAGACTAGTCCCAGAGCTAAGGGGTTTGTCCTACGAAGAAAGGTTAAGGGAAATCGGCCTGACGACACTAGAGGACAGGAGGGTTAGGGGAGACATGATAACGACATATAAAATACTGCAAGGAATAGATAAGGACAGAGATAAGATGTTCCAGAGAGGGGACACAGAAACAAGGGGTCACAATTGGAAGTTGAAGACTCCTATGAGTCAAAGGGATGTTAGGAAGTATTTCTTCAGTCATAGAGTTGTCAGGAAGTGGAATAGCCTAGAAAGTGAAGTAGTGGAGGCAGAAACCATACATAGTTTTAAGACGAGGTTTGATAAAGCTCATGGATCAGGGAGAGAGAGGACCTAGTAGCAATCAGTGAAGAGGCGGGGATAGGAGCTATGACTCGACCCCTGCAACCACAAATAGGTGAGTACACACACACCACACACTTAGCGAAGAGGCGGGGACAGGAGCTGAGTCTCGACCCCTGCAACCACAATTAGGTGAGTACAATTAGGTGAGTACACTCACACATATGTATATATACATATATTATTTTCATTTAGAAACACGGCAGTGATATACAGTTGTGATTCTGGTGCGTTCTATAAATAGATTTTGGTCCCTTTCTGAAAACGAAATTCCCAGATGCCTAAAGAATCAGAAAAAATCAGGTTTAAAAACTACGTAATTCAATTTGTTTTAGGTTGTACCGGAAGGCTGCCAGGTACTACTGATGTACCGACTGTACCGGAAGGCTGCCAGGTACTACTGATGGTACCGACTGTACCGGAAGGCTGCCAGGTACTACTGATGGTACCGACTGTACTGGAAGGCTGCCAGGTACTACTGATGGTACCGACTGTACTGGAAGGCTGCCAGGTACTACTGATGGTACCGACTGTACTGGAAGGCTGCCAGGTACTACTGATGGTACCGACTGTACCGGAAGGCTGCCAGGTACTACTGATGGTACCGACTGTACTGGAAGGCTGCCAGGTACTACTGATGGTACCGACTGTACTGGAAGGCTGCCAGGTACTCTGATGACCGACTGTACAGGTGCCAGGTACTACTGATGGTACCGACTGTACCGGAAGGCTGCCAGGTACTACTGATGGTACCGACTGTACTGAAGGCTGCCAGGTACTACTGATGGTACCGACTGTACTGGAAGGCTGCCAGGTACTACTGATGGTACCGACTGTACTGGAAGGCTGCCAGGTACTACTGATGGTACCGACTGTACTGGAAGGCTGCCAGGTACTACTGATGGTACCGACTGTACTGGAAGGCTGCCAGGTACTACTGATGGTACCGACTGTACTGGAAGGCTGCCAGGTACTACTGATGGTACCGACTGTACTGGAAGGCTGCCAGGTACTACTGATGGTACCGACTGTACCGTTCAGAAGCGACTTGGTGTGGTGTCTCTCTCTGCCGGCGACTGGCTCTTGATACAAGGACTTGGAGCAGCCCTATCCCTACCTTAGTCGAATCCGAATGCCTCACGTTTCCCCAGAAGCTGTAAAACCCCTATGGGTTTAGCTCTCCCTCGTGAATTTAATAATAATAACGAAGCATTTAGGTCGCTGCGCGATCCGAGGAAGGTATCCTCTTGTTCTATAACCCCAGTCTCCTCTACCTCAGTGCACGCTATTTTAATAGTGGATTATTATTATTATTATTATGGGGAGCGCTAAACCCGTAGGGATTATACAGCGCATGTGGGGGGGTTGGAAGGCATTCAGGCTCAATTCATGGAAGTGGAGCATACATCCAATTCCCTAGATCAAGAGCCTCTCACCAGCGTCAAGGAACCTCTTGTGGGGTTGGAATAGTGCAGAGTGCGGCATGAGTTGAATAATATAGTTAACTATTAGCGTTGGAGATTTGAAGGGACTCAGATCAGTCATTCACAAGTCAAAATAGTTAATAATGATATTGCAGCATAATGCCAATTGTTACATGAATTTGGACCTCGTTATCGCACACAGGTGTTAAGAATCTGAAGGCGTTCTCGAGTTACATGAGAAATAAAATCGAAAAGCTATTAGGTATCCTCTTCGGGGATACCTAATAATAATAATGAAGTCCTGATCCACAGAATTAGAGCTACCTCTTCCTTAGATGAAACCTGATTACCTGTCATCCTTCAGGCGGTCTATAACCTCGACGACTTTAGCGCTTCCCCGCGAATACAGTGCTTCGCAAGAAATCTAAAAATGTTGACTCATGATTTCGGTAACTCGTTTATATATGAGATTGTCTCTCAACCTACTGTATACTGACGTGTATATAAGAGCATCTCTCAGCGTATACTACCGTGTATATAACAGTGTATATCAGCCTATACTATCGTGTATATAACAGTGTCTATCAGCCTATACTATGGTGTACATAACAGTGTCTTATACTACTGTGTATATAACAGTATCTACCAGCCTATACTATCGTGTATATAACAGTGTTTATCAGCCTATACAATGGTGTACATAACAGTGTCTATCAGCCTATACTACTGTGTATATAACAGTGTCTACCAGCCTATACTATCGTGTATATAACAGTGTCTATCAGCCTATACTATGGTGTACATAAGTGTTTATCAGCCTATACTACTGTGTATATAACTGTCTACCAGCCTATACTACCGTGTATATAACATTGTCTACCAGCCTATACTACCGTGTATATAACAGTGTCTATCAGCCTATACTGTGGTGTACATAACAGTGTCTATCAACCTATACTATAGTGTATATAACAGTGTCTATCAGCCTATACTATGGTGTACATAACAGTGTCTATCAGCCTATACTACTGTGTATATAACAGTGTCTACCAGCCTATACTATCGTGTATATAACAGTGTCTATCAGCCTATACTATGGTGTACATAACAGTGTCTATCAGCCTATACTATGGTGTATATAACAGTGTCTATCAACCTATACTATGGTGTATATAACAGTGTCTATCAGCCTATACTATAGTGTATATAACAGTGTCTATCAGCCTATACTATGGTGTATATAAGTGTATATCAGCCAATACTATCGTGTATATAAGTGTCTCTCAGCCTATGCTACCGTGTACATAACATTGCCTCTCAACCTATTAATGAAATTAGAAAGGAAGAAAGGCAAGCAGTAATGAACTCAAGTTCTACACTCATGCTCTCTGTCCTACCTAACGTGATTAGGAAGGTCATTTATAATTGAAAGAAACCTCCTTTGATAGCTGCTTTTGTGAAGCCTCTGAGCATTTCCCTCACTGAACACCAAAGCGATACTTGTTTTAGTGGTGTTTTTCCTCTATGTTTCTCGTACACATTTTGTCACCGATAAAATTGGCTGTGATATTGTCATTACGTGTGAGACTGTGACCGGCCATGCAGATCATTTCTTGTATCATACATGGTGTATAATTTGGACTAATGTATAAATAATTTATATTAGTACTAGAGCTCTTTTTACCTAATTCTCTGAATTCCTAATTATATTCACTGAATGACCTAGCTTATGACAACGGTTTGTATACATGGGAGTCAAGCTTTTATTTCTGCCCCTCTGTTGGTGTATTTGCGTAAATAACTAAAAATAAAATACATGCATAAGCTAATAAAATATAAGTCCTCGAATATGAATGATTTCCACTTATGAATATAGAGGTATTTTCCCATAATTTGTAGTATGTAATGTACTGAAAATGTAAATGTAAACATTTTTTTTAAGTCACTACTGCTACAGTTATCAGTACAGTACGTATTATAATAAGAAAATATAAAGCGGCTAACCTTATGGGCGCTCAAATAAATGCTTCTAACACTAACTGTAAAACTTTGTTACTCTGGACGTTGCCCATTGTTCATATTTTTTTATGATATTGTACATTAGTCGTGGCAGAGCAATGTTCGAGCAGCAGGTAATATTGTACAGTAGTGGTGTGGCAGAGCAATTTACGAGTAATGTACGAACACCAGGTAGTATTCCTTCCGTCCACATCTCTAGAATAATTCTCCAGATCAGGGTAATTAAGCCCCACTGCATCCTGGACTGGAACCAGCAGCACATATTTGTTTCTTTAAATGTCCATATACAGTGGACCCCCAGTTTACGATGGTCTCCAAACTAGCCCTTTAATGTAAGTCTATTTTTTGTAAGTGCTTTTGTAAGTGTAGTTTTGGGGGTCTAAAAGGACTAATCTAATTTACATTATTCCTTATGGGAATAAATTTGTTCGGTAATGGCACTTGAACAGCATTCTTGAACAAAAAAATGACGTAATCCGGGGGTCCACTGTAGTACATTAAATACAAAGAGCCTTCTGGTAGAGTTACTGGACCTGTGCAGCAGACCTGCTGATACACAGTAACCATATTCCTAGTCTTTTATATTATTTACCCACAGTGGTATGAGGTTGGAATCATCATGTCACAAATTTTCATTATTATTCAAGATGGATTATTATTATAATCATAACTAAGCACTACACTTATAAGGGTCATACAGCACTGTATTCTAGATGGAATGCTGCTAATTTTCAATTTCATTTATCAATTTCATTATTGCACAATTCTTAACAAATCTCTGGTGGCAGTGAGAAAGTCTTTGAGTAGCTACACCCAGGTGGATTTAGCACTTAGTTTTGATTATAATTATGATTTCCTTTAGGTCTCAATCATATACTACAGTCAATATACACCATCCGTACTTATATTAACTTTCAACATAAAATTTCTTATTTTATCATTTTTTATTCAAAGTGGTGATTTAATTATGAAGTGATAAGTATTTGCCAATACCATTAGCAGTACATTGAGAACAAGTACTGTGATGGCAGATTTATGTGATTTAGCACCATCATCACCAGCACCATTAATCACTAGCACCATCAGAACATCATTACCTCATCATTATTAAATGTTATTAGTATTACATTCATAGGGGCAGCACTCAGATCATAGGGGCAGCACTCAGATCATAGGGGCAGCATTCAGATCATAGGGGCAGCACTCAGATCATAGGGCAGCACTCAGATCATACAGACAGCACTCAAATCATAGAGGCCATACAGCACCTGGGGGAAATATTAGGCCATCAGTTTCATCCCATGGAAGGTCAATTCCAATTCCTTGGATCAAGAGCCCCTTACCAGCATCAATGAACATCTCTTAAGGGAATTTTTACAGGTATAATATCAGTATGTTCTCCATGGAGAAGTGGAACAGAATTCTTCCTCTGTAAGCCATGCGTGTCATAAGAGGTGACTAAAATGCCGAGAGCAAGAGGCTAGTAACAGCTTCTCCTGTATACATTATTAAAGTTAAAAAGAGAAACTTTCATTTTTCTTTTTAAGTCACCCTGCCTCAGTGGGACATGGTTGATTTGATGAAAAAACAAATATCTGTATTACATTCATAAGGAAGCACTAAATCCATAAGAGGTTATACGTACAGCACTTGGTAACTGAGAAGTAATCAAGTTTGATCCAAGGGATGAGAGGGTAGCTCCCATTCCTTACATCAAGATCCCCTTTCCATTGAAGATCCTAAACCCATAATGGTCATCCAGCCATCAATACGTAACCATTATTAACATAAACAGTTAAATATGCACTCGAATTGAGAGTTAAATTTGCGCGAATCTTCCATATTCATGGATTTCCAAAATACCCTTCAAGATGGGTGCCTTGATGCTGCAAAATTGCTTTTATTCCAAGAGATCCCTTCATTCCTCAAATAAAATTTGATTAAGCACTTTCCCATAATGACGAACATCCATGAAGGTAACCCCTAGGGTTATAGAGGTTTCATTGTATACTTTAAAGCAGGCAATATGAATTCAGGGCACAAATGTGTTAAGGTAAATTGTAAATAAACCAATATAATGCTTTCTTATAACTTCATTCATCTATATCTCATAACAGATTCTCAACAACAAGCTATCTATTCTGCAATGCTTTAACAATCCTAAGTAAAATGTATTAAAATTTTAAAGTAATAATATGAATCAATTCACACATTACTCAGAATTTGGGTAATTGAGGTTTTAACAAAGGTATTCAAATATATTACAATATATTACTCTGGCTGACTAACTTAAAAAACTCCTTTGCCAAGTAAATGCACACATCATTTAAAGCACTTTCAGATGAGAAATAATCGTACTCCCAGTCCAGCTTGGAACCGATTTTGGAATAAAAAAAATATGCTAAATAAGGCTACTCCTGCAGTCAGAAGTAATGGAAATATCCCACTCTATCTGCTAGTAGCTCTTCCAAGTTTCACACTTAGCTTCCTACAGCTTTTCTGATCAGGTTTATGTACCAAATAATAGTTTTTTTTTTTTAAATCCTTAGGTGCAGTTTCAAAGTGCTCTAGAAATAACAGCTTAAAACTTCCCAATGGTAATATACATAAGTAAAACAAAATCAATATTGCTTTACTCAATACATCAGTACAACTCCTATTCTTTGGCATTAAAAATATCACCCCTACTTGAGGAGTGGAAGATTGAGTTGCTGAACTAAAGCACAAGGCAAAGTTAAAATTAAAGATTAATCTAAAGCCAGAAGATATGTCAGATCCCTTCTATAATTAACCACTAAAGAATAATGCTTTAATGTATATATATATCAGGTTTCTATCACAGTCTGTGAATCACTGATCAAACATCCTGCTCTGTAAGCTACTGCAGTGTACAGTATTAAAAAAAGTTCTGATATTAACATTTTAATGCAGCAATAAGTAGCAGCAAGTATTATCTAACATGGCTAGAGCAAAGCTGGTTATTACCAGCCTAGCTGTAGGACTAGAACATGCAAAGCTGAAATCAATACCTTCCTATCACTGGGGCATACTGTGGCATTTCTCACTAACATAAAACTGCACTTAATGGCTAAATACCGTATATATGCTAGTGCTCAGCCAGGTTCTTAAATACAGTACTATATTTTCTTAGCTACTCAAAAAAGCAACTGAGGTGTTTTCACTATTCAAAAGTCGTAATTAATTTGTAAAGTTATGATGCAAACTGGAGGCATAACATCAACAAGTGGTGAAAAGGATACTAATAGCAGTGAAGTCCTTTATTGGTTCAAGGTTTCATCCACGAGTGAGCTTTTTCAAGCACATAACTAATACGAGCTACAACACCTTAAATCCTGACTCGTACACTGTGGATGATTAGTTACGTTATTGTATCTCATATTTGTTATGTACTGAAAAAAGCCCACTCAAGGGTGAAACATTGTATGAGTAAAGGACTTCATAACTATTAGTATCTCTTTCACTGAAAGGTTAGCAAGTTTTTATTGTAAAGCATGATCAGTTTGAAAAAATTGCTGAAGATTTTATTTTATATAATCTTAAACTTGGAAATTTCATGCGATAATACGAGAAAATTGATGACCAACTATAAACATTAAATAACCTTAAGTAAATATGAAGTACTTTACTTACCAGTACTCAAAAACTTTAGACACGGTGGGAATATCTGCAAATTACAATTTGATTTACCAGATGCTCTAGCATTGTATACAGTAGTTACAAGATCTTACCACACTGAGCTCTGAATACAGGCTCTCTTCAAATGAGCTCTTTTGCTTCTTAATACTATAATACACAGCCAGGGGGTATCAAACTGTGCTCACATGGCATGTTGATAATGTTTGAGATTTGTAGTTATATGACTTGTATGTTTAATCTCAGTAATTTTGGCTTGGTTAACCCATAAATCAATATACAGTACAGTACATAACAAAGGTATTAATAATAATGCTGCCTTACACACACAGGAAAATTACGTAAAACAGATACAGTATTGCACATTTAAACTAGACAGTTTACAAAATTAATAACCTGATACAAATATATGAATCTTTGTAACCACATTCCTTTATATAAATTTTTTGAAGGATATCACTGTGAAATGAGAGAATAAAGTAACAAAACTCTATATACTGTACAGAATAATCTAAAATTAAAACTATTTGTTGTTTGTTACATAAAATCAACTATTCTTTGATTACACACATCAAGCTTTGAAGAGTCTGATTTTGGCCATAATATTTATGCTACTGTTGCATAAAGTGCCTTAGAGAAAGTACCAGTACTGCATAAAATAATTATCTTTCTTTAAGAAATATAATAAGATTCCCATCATATGATGGATTATACATCATCGTATCCCAAGTATGGACCAATGCCAAAATACAAGAAATATTTTAAAATTCCTATAACTAATTACATTATTATTGAGTTTATGATTCTGCTATCTGACCAACAACACATCTAAGCCTCAATACCAAGATCATCCAGTAAAGCCTCTAAGGACGACAATTTGGTACGAGCCTCATGTATTCCAGATATTGTCTGTACCGCTGATGAGATGTGATAGCGCAGTTCATCCACAATCTCTACAGTGTCGGTCTCTTGTCGGCCTTGAACTTCTTGGGCATCTGCTAGAACCAGATCTCTAAATTCTTGCTGTTCCAGTATCTAATATAGAGACAGATAATATTAAGTTAAAATAAATTATTCACTTTGAGTGTCCTAGTAATGTCATTTAATAAATTAAAGAGAAAATTAATCCCCTACTTTCCTTCAAAGTACATTCATG
Organism: Cherax destructor; assembly: GCA_009830355.1. Classification (NCBI taxonomy): domain Eukaryota; kingdom Metazoa; phylum Arthropoda; class Malacostraca; order Decapoda; family Parastacidae; genus Cherax; species Cherax destructor. The sequence goes on along the minus strand of WNWK01006883.1, from coordinate 30,591 downwards.
ATTGTTGTGTGTTTTGTATAAGTTGTCATTAACCACATTCATACCTAAAGGCATCTATGCCTAACTAGAAACATAAAAAGTACATTTAAAAATAAATATATCATGATACCTTCACTGACACACATTTGCATCTGATGAACCTCACTATATACATTAATTCCATAATAATAAAATGAATAATTTTCCCAGAATTTTAGAGCAGTAATGAGCATTATTAGTTATGTGAAGTGCTAAATTTATTTTATTCAAATTTTGCATTAGTTTTCACACTTCATCAGATGAAAGAACAAAACTGAAATAATTACTGTATAGCTCTTATCACAAGAATCATAATATTTTTTTTATTTTATTAACACATCAGCCGATTCCCACCAAGGCAGGGTGGCCCGAAAAAGAAAAACTTTCATCATCATTCACTCCATCACTGTCTTGCCAGAGGGGTGCTTTACACTACAGTTATAAAACTGCAACATTAACACCCCTCCTTCAGAGTGCAAACACTGTATTTCCCATCTCCAGGACTCAAGTCTGGCCTGCTGGTTTCCCTGAATCCCTTCATAAATGTTACTTTGCTCACACTCCAACAGCACATCAAGTATTAAAAACCATTTCATTTGTCTCCATTCTTTCTTCTTCTTCTTTCAACAAGTCGGCCGTTTCCCACCAAGGCGGGGTGGCCCAAAGAGAAAAACAAAAGTTTCTCTTTTTAACATTAGTAATATATACAGGAGAAGGAGTTACAAGCCCCTTGCTCCCGGCATTTTAGTCGACTCTTACGACACGCATGGCTTACGGAGGAAGAATTCTGTTCCACTTCCCCATGGAGTTGTCTCCATTCACTCCTATCAAATACGCTCACGCATGCTTGCTGGAAGTCCAAGCCCCTCGCACACAAAACCTCCTTTACCCCCTCCCTCCATCCTTTCCTAGGCCGACCCCTACCCCGCCTTCCCTCCACTACAGATTTATACACTCTTGAAGTCATTCTGTTTCGTTCCATTCTCTCTACATGTCCGAACCACCTCAACAACCCCTCCTCAGCCCTCTGGATAATAGTTTCGGTAATCCCGCATCTCCTCCTAATTTCCAAACTATGAATTCTCTGCATTATATTCACACCACACATTACCCTCAGACATGACATCTCCACTGCCTCCAGCCTTCTCCTCGTTGCAACATTCATCACCCATGCCTCACACCCATATAAGAGTGTTGGTATAACTATGCTCTCATACATTCCCCTGTTTACTTCCATGGACAAAGTTGTATAAATATTGGTAGAATTACTGACAATATGTTAAGTAAAAGGACACAAATGCAACTAATGTGACATTTTATTGTGGCAATGTTTCGCTCTCCAGGAGCTTTGTCAAGCCGACTTGACAAAGCGCCTGGAGAGCGAAACGTTGCCACAATAAAATGTCACATTAGTTGCATTTGTGTCCTTTTACTTAACATGGACAAAGTTCTATGTCTCCACAGACTCCGAAGTACACCACTCACCATTTTCCCCTCATCAATTCTATGATTCATCTCATCCTTCATAGACCCATCTGCTGACATGTCCACTCCTAAATATCTGAATACATTCACCTCCTCCATACTCTCTCCCTCCAATCTGATATCCAATCTTTCGTCACCTAATCTTTTTGTTATCCTTGTCACCTTACTCTTTCCTATATTCACTTTCAATTTTCTTCTTTTACATCCCCTACCAAATTCATCCACCAACCTCTGCAACTTCTCTTCAGAATCTCCCAAAAGCACAGTGTCATCAGCAAAAAGCAACTGTGACAACTCCCACTTTGTATTTGATTCTTGAGTTTTTATGAGGATAGTGAGGCTTAGGCTAGAGTGGGTAGGAGAGAGGGAGATTATTTCCCAGTAAAAGTAGGCCTTAGATAAGGATGTGTGATGTCACCATGGTTGTTCAATATATTTATAGAAGGGGTTGTAAGAGAAGTGAATGCGAGGGTCTTGGCGAGAGGTGTGGGGTTAAAAAATAAAGATAAAGAATCATAATAGTATAAAAGAAATTGAATAGTGTACATGAGTACGTTTAAATCATTGTTTCTTAGTACTGTATTCCTTCAGCATCCATAAGGAATGCACTTCATGAGAAGTTTGTGGATGGTGAATTTACAGATATGGAACATGCAAAATGAAAATTTCATAATATTGTAAAGTAACAAATTGCTTAAGGAATACTGAGGATCAATAAGGCAACCTCACACATAACAGATCACCATCATATCATATAGACCACAAGTGTACAAAATATTCTGAGTTTGATCTTGTTTAGATCCAAATAAGATCAGTTAAAGAAGATTTTTGTACAACTAATGGCTTAGTCACGACAGTAGTGATCTCATATGCGTGAAGGTGGTAGACCAATTCCTAGTACTCATTACATGTAGTGGAACTTATTCTTTCTCAAGAAATGAGGGAACTGAATTCCAGAGTACCATGGCCCCCAAACCCAGACATAGTATTAGTTTAATATTTTCCACTACACTCATCAGTTGTACAATGATACAAATGAATTATCTAGTACAGTACTGTAAGACACACACAGGCTTGTGAATAGACTATACAACATCTGACAAGCAACTTTACATAATTTTATATAATATTTATAAATGATTGTGAAAGTGTTTCTTTTTTGGATCATTTAATCATTTAATTATTACTTTACTTTAATAATTAAGAACTTAATTTTACTATATACTACTGAGTTTTATCTGGTAGGTCTATAGTAATCAAGTACCAGTACTGACTTTCAAAACCTATTTCAAACAAACAAACATTTTATTTCATTGTGTAGTATACAAAATATAGTTTACATGTAATAAAATATTGTTAAGCACAAAAGAAAGCCACTAGCATGTCGTGCATTTCAGGCAGACTAATCCTAATGTTTACACACTACTTAAGACTAGACATGGGTACTGACTGGTACAATTTTAAGTATACATTATTACAAAAAGAGAGGTAATTTTTATTTATTATCACATTAGCCATCTCCCACCAAGGCAGGGTGGCCCGAAAAAGAAAAACTTTCATCATCATTCACTCCATCACTGTCTTGCCAGAGGCACGCTTTCACTACAGTTATAAAACTGCAACATTAACACCCCTCCTTCAGAGTGCAGGCACTGTACTTCCCATCTCCAGGACTCAAGTCCAGCCTACCGGTTTCCCTGAATCCCTTCATAAATAATACCCTGTTCACACTCCAACAGGACATCAAGTCCTAAAAACCATTTGTCTCCATTCGCTCCTATCTAACATGCTCACGCATGCTTGCTGGAAGTCTAAGCCCCTCGCACGCAAAACCTCCTCTACCCCCTCCTTCCAACCTTTCCTAGGCAGACCCCTACCCCGCCTTCCCTCCACTACAGATTTATACACTCTCGAAGTCATTCTATTTCCTTCCATCCTCCGAACCACCTCAACAACCTTTCTTCAGCTCTCTGGATAATAGTTTTAGTAATCCTGCACCTCCTCCTAATTTCCAAACAATGAATTCTCTGCATTATATTCACAGCACACATTGCTCTCAGACATGACATTTCCACTGCCTCCAGCCTTCTCCTTGTTGCAACATTCACCACCCATGTTTCACACCCATATAAGAGCATTGGTATAACTATACTCTCATACATTTTCCTCTTTGCTTCCATGGACAAAGTTCTTTGTCTCCACAGACTCCTAAGTGCACCACTCACCTTTTTCCCCTCATCAATTCTATGATTTACCTCATTTTTCATAGACCCATCTGTGGACACATCCACTCCTAAATATCTGAATACATTCACCTCCTCCATACTCTCCCTCCAATAATAATAATAATACTTTATTTCTACATATACATGTACTAGGTATACATGTGGCCTTGCTGACATCAATGACATACTACTACGTATGTATATAGAAAGTCCCTTGTTATGCAGAGCATTTTGGGCAAATTATGTCAATTTTGTCCCAGGATGCAACCCACACCAGTTGACTAACACCTGGGTACCCCTTTTACTGATTGGTGAACATTGGACAGCAAGTATCTTAAGGAAACACGTCCTAATGTTTCCAGCCGTAATAGGGATCGATTCCCAGACCACAGTGTGTGAGCTGAGTGCCCTAGCGAACAAGCTACAAATTTAAGTATGTACAGTGGACCCCCGAGTTACGAGCACCTCGGAAATCGTACAATTATGTAAGTGTAATATTGTAAGTGCTTTTGTAAGTGTATTTTTGGGGTCTGAAATGGACTAACCTACTTGACATTATTCCTTAAGGGAGAAAATTCGTTCGGTAATGGCACTTGAGCAGCCTTCTGGAATGAATTATGCTCGTAACTCTGGGGTCCACTGTATTAATACTTTAAAATGATTACGTACTTTCTAATAGGCCCTATGATTTCAATAAGTAGTAAGATGAGTAGGTTTTGTCAGGTATAGATGAACTGGTTTTGTTTGGTATAGCATAGTGTTGGTGTAGTTAAGTTAGGAAGATGGGGTGATTTTTAATTACGTATAGCTCTAAATTGATTGGCAGACAAGAAACCTTTCACTGGTTCGGGCAATGAATTCCAGATCTTGGGGCCCTTTATGTGAACTGTATTTCTGCATAGGGTGAGACAGACACAGGGATGTCGAAGAAAGTTTTATGCCTTGTGTTGTGCTCATGTGTTCTATTGTAGCTATCAAGGAGAAGTTTGAGAGTAGGGTTTGTGTTAAAGTTTAATGTTTTATATATACAGTGGACCCCCAGTGTTCGTCCTGCTCCAAACTCGCCCTTTTATGAAAGTGTATTTTTTAAATGCTTTTGTAAGTGTATTTTTGGGGGTCTAAAAGGACTAGTCTACTTTACATTATTCCTTATGGGAATAAATTTGTTTGGTAATGGCACTTGAACAGCATTCTGGAACGAAAAAATAATGAAAACCGGGGGTCCACTGTATAATAGGCACAGTAATATGAGTATATATTTTGTATATTAAGTAAGTACAGTGGACCCCCGAGTTTCGTAAAAACTTAACTCCTGAAGTCTGCTCAAGTGCCATTACCGAACGAATTTACCCCCTTAAGAAAAAATGTCACGTAGGTTAGTCTATTTCAGACCCCCAAAAATACTTTTCCATAAGCACTTACAATATTATACTTACATAAATGTACGATTTCCGGGGTTTACGAAACTCGGGGGTCCACTGTACAAACTTTTGAAGATTGGGCAGGGGGTGTTGTCTGGTGCAGGAAGAGGTGATAATCTGCACAACAGCTTTTTATTGGGTTATTAATAGTTGAAGATAATTAGCTGTAGTAGATCCCCAGACACAAATACCATAGATGAGGTAAGGGTACATTAGGGAGCAGTACAGTGTAAGTAGTAATTCAGGTAAGAAAAACATGAACATGCTTCCAACAAAAGGTACATACATAATACTGCACCTGATCTAGATTTTTGGCCATAAAGGCAACACATTGATCTCCTAGCCGGGGCAACTGGAACATGCGTGACAGTCGAAGTATGATAATGACGTTGTCAGTGTGAAGTTGGGTACCGAGATAAACCCCGCACTGCCGCTTTAGTCCAGGAACCAACAACATATCTGCTGCAACCATAACATCCATTGAATTTTCCATGTTTACCTGCAAACAAAACATATTATTAAATATGTCTACTACACAATGGCTCAATGGAAAACCAATGAAAACGTGGAACACTGAAAACAGGTGCTGTATATGCAAGGCCTTCCTACTGCATTTATGTTTCCTTTTCCATCAAGCTGTTTTCATTTTTCTTAAGCAAAATGTTAACACTTATTTCATCCTTCTCTCATCTCAAGCAAGATGTTCACATTTACTTCATCCTAAGATTCTCAAGCATAGTGTTTCACATTTATTTCAACCTACTTAGTTCTCAAGCAAGATGTTCACACGTCTCCCTTCTATATTCTTCAAGATGTTCATATTCCATCCTTCTCTGCTTTCAAGTAAGACATTTATACTTTGTTCTTCTCTGTTCTCAAGCAAGATGTTCACACACAGTATTAAAATTCCAGTTCCACTATCATCATTAGAACACTGTTGTGTAAATCTGTCATATGCAAGATATGCCACATCCTGGAAAAACTTATCAATGCACCAATAGATTCTCGGACGGATTTAACATGAATTGTTGCTAAATACATATGTAAGGCACAATCAATTTCTTACCTTTGAAGGGCTCTGAGAGCTTGTCTACTCCCACAGCCTGGCCCTGAGGAAAGTTTGTCTAGTGCCTGCCTGGTCAACCAGGCTATTGCTGCCAATGGCCTGCTGGCCCACATATATATCACAGCCTGGTTGATATGGCATCTAGTGAAAATATTTGTTGAATTCCCTCTTGAAGACTTCTACACTTGTTTTGGCAGTGTTTCTGATATCTTCTGGTAAGATGATAAAAGAAACCATACCACGGGCGGGGCTTGAACCCGCGGTAGAAAGTCATAAAACTTCTGGAGTTTTACGACTCTCTACTGTGGGATCAAGCCCCGCCCGTGGTATGGTTTGTTTGCAATCGTGTCATTAAGATTTCGTGAATCAAGATGTTTAAAGGTCTGGGACCAAGGATATTGATATAATATTTTCTTATTGTGTCCACTGCACCCCTGCTTTTCAATGGGTTTATTGTACATTTAATCCCATATTTCTCACTCCCATATTTCTCACTACCGTATCTCCCACTCCCATATCTCTCAACTGCAACATGGATAATTTTAAGAGTAAACTGTGTTAGGACAAACTAACCTCTGAAGATACCTAAATAAGCAACATCTCTCTCCTAAAACCAAAACTACAGTGGTACCTCGGTTAACGATGGTCCCCAAACTCGCCCTTTTATGTAAGTTTATTTTTTTAACTGCTTTTGTAAGTGTATTTTTGGGGGTCTAAAAGGACTAGCCTATTTTACATTATTCCTTATGGGGATAAATTCGTTTGGTAATGGCACTTGAACAGCATTCTGGAATGAAAAAATATCGTTAACCGAGGTACCACTGTATTTACAAAAATTAGCATTAGAATACATAAAGTACAGTGGACCCCCGAGTAATGAGCAAAATTCATTCCAGAAGCCTGCTCAAGTGCCATTACCAAACGAATTTACTCCCTTAAGAAATAATGTCAAGTAGGTTAGTCCATTTCAGATCCCCAAAAATACACTTACAAAAGCACTTACAATATTATACTTACATAATTGTACGATTTCCGAGGTGCTCGTTACTCGGGGGTCCACTGTACTAAGCAGTAAAACGAAACACCAAAAAATGATACAAATTGTATATACTACATAGAAACAATAATTTTACTATGCAATACAATTTCCCATAATGTACCAAAATAAATGACAAATACAGTGGTACACCGGATTTCGTCAATAATTCACTCCAGAAGGCTGTTCGAGTGCCGTTACCGAATGAATTTGTTGCCATAAGAACGAATGTAAATTAGGTTAAGTCCTTTTCAGACCCCCAAAAATACACTTATAAAAGCACTTACAAAAATACACTTACATAATTGTTCGAGTTGGGAGCTGTATGAAATCCGGGGTACCAGTTTATCTGAACAGCTTTCAACCATTTGCAATGTGCTGTACATGACCTGTTTGAACTGAATTACTCATTTTACACACATTTTACAAAACAAATTTTTCTGCTGCTTATCACTCACCATTGTCTGGTTACAGTAGAGGTAATGCACAAGAATTGCAAACACTTCGGCCGAGATATTGTGGAGGGTGACTACAGGAATGCGCGAGTCGTGGGAATCCCTCCATTCAGTTTCGTGAAAATGATCTCGAAGCAATGCTTTGAAGTATTCACTCCGAGGACAAAAGAACATCTGTTGGAAAAATTATTAAAGCACAATGAATACTATTACTACTTAAAATTGCTATTTTTGAAGAAGTGTGATAACAAGATATAATATCTGACACAACCTGTATTCAAAGGAAGATGATAAACACAATCAATTCTTTATGAATTATATAAAATATTACTCGGTAGTATGTATCATTATTACATTCACGGAAAGCACTAAACCAACAAGTCGCTAAATACTGCAACTTGCTGGTTTAGTAGACAGGGAGGAGGTGTAGGTGTTGAGAGAAGGACAGTGACAAGAAAAAAGTGGGATCACAGTTGATGTAGTAAATCAAGGTCAGTTAAGAAATCATAGTCTCTACAGCAAAGATGAGATTGTTAGAGAGAGAAATATAAGTAAAGCAAGCATCGGAAATGAACAGGTATGCTTTCTAATGGAATAGATAATTAATCAAGAGACACTAAGCTAATAATCATTGCAGAGTAGTGCCAGGAGCCTGTCCATAAGATGATCATGTAATTCATGTATCCAATACATAATCAGTAATCAGAGCCTAAAAAAACTCATTATCAACAATACATATCATTTCCCTCAAAATAACACTTTCCTAAAATAAAAATACTGTATCTATTTTTGCCAGAGTTCTCCTACCTACACCAGGTAAACTTCTCATTACCCAGAGTAGAATCTCACAAGCAAGAGAATGACTAGTCCTTAATATCATATTTATTTATGTGATGTATATGTACAAAGGCCTGATGTAACCTCCAGGGACTTGCCTAGTGGCAAAAGCTAAGGTGCTGTGGAAGAAAAAATCCACAGTGAAACCTCAATTTACCAGACAAATGAGGAGGAGAGGGTATTGGGTAATGCTGCCTGTTTCTTAAATACAAATGATGAGACTGTTTTATCTGCTATATCCAAATGATGAGATTGTTTCTTATGATCATAACAACAATGGACAATTCTGGAAATGACGGACTTCATCCACTAAATATGAAATCAATTTGCTTAGTAGATCTCAACGATAACAGACAATTCTGGAAACAATGAACTTTGTCCAGACATTGAATTTTTTCTGTTAACTATGAAATATGTATATTAAATTGAGGTTTCTTATTTCAAGGTTTTACTGTACTGCATTTACAAAACTACTTTAATGAGTAAACAGTGAGACTTAAGAAATGGGAAATGGAAGGTCTAGATCTAATGATATACATCACAGTTATTACAATTTGTGCATGGTTTAACTTACTGAGGCAGTTTTACAACACTGATTTTCTGGGAACGAATGGTTCAGCACCTCTTTCAGTCTGGACAAAATTACGAGACTAGCTTTTTGTCAAACTAGTGTACCAGGCAGCTACAGATAGTGTTGCATGTAGCACATGCTTGCTTATATTGTTTACACTGCAATTGCTGTGCTGATCCCTTGATTTTGTGCAGTTCTTAGCATATTTTGCTAACAATTAACCCTAGCTATGGCTACAATTATTAGCTATACACGTACACGTGGGCCCCACTTATACAGCAATTAGGTCCCGGGCTACCTGTAAAGCAAAAATCGCTGTAAAGTGAAGCAATGCATATAAAAGCCTGATAACATGTTTACATTACCATATATTAAATAAGCAATAGAGCTAGGCCTGGTCACAGACTGGGCCGCAGGAGCGTTGACCCCCGAAACCCTCTCCAGGTATACAGTACACACATTACTTAAAATATTTTCATCCTTAGCTTGTAGTGAGTGGTAAATATATTTATTGTAGGAAGTCTGAATTAGTGAATGGGTATAATTGAAAATCGATGCATTAGCAAAACACCATAAAGTGAAGCAGCACTGTAAAAAGGGGCCCTCCTGTAACTTGTTAACAGCAGTGGCTATTGACAAGTTAACTGAGTTGGCAGGTGAATTAATCAAAGGGATATAATGGCATTCCATTGTGACAGAACAAGAGCTAATGAATCTTTTATTTCATGCATGAAAAATTTCCCAAGGAAAGACCAAAGCACATGAAGCAACTTCACTTGGATGAAATATTTAAAAAGATAACCAAGAAGTATGTCTCATAGCTGTAAGCATTCATCTGAAAATCCTGTGGTTTCAACATCAAGTACCCCAGATGTCCTCCCTGTAACATCACAAATCCACGATGAAACAGTCAACTATGAAAAAGACAGTAATCCTGACAACCCTCAACTTCCAGACCTCTTTGATTAGCTCTACAGTTCCAGTAAAATTCTAATATTTACCACTTTGGGAGTAATAGTACTGCAAGATTTTTTTAAGTACGTACAGTAATTAATAAATGCCATGGCATGCCAGTGGCTCTCCTTGCATTACAGTTTTATAATTGTATTATATTTGTAACTACCAATAACATTGTACACTTGTAACATGCATTGAAATAATAAAATTATTATTATTATAATTATTATTATTATTATTCATTTATGGTGGGTCAGAGGTGTATTGGTGAATTAATATTATGTAACCTTTGTTGGTCCAAGGCCTAGGAACGAAGGATGCCAGAAAATAGGTGTTTTAGTAATCAATGAGGGCAGGGGAGAGAAGAAGAAAGGTTACATGTAGCAGTATATTTTATGTAATATTTAGCCCTAATTACAGTGGTAATAATTAGCAGTGCACTCTTTCCAAGTGGCATAAACCATACCAACTGCAAAGATGCTGCTCTTCAGACCATAAAAGACCACTTAAATTTAGTAGTACCAGCATCGGAAATAACAGAATCACGATTACTTGGCACACAAGGTAGAAAAAAGAGTGTTATGCTTAGATTTCACACGATAGACAGTAAAACAGATCTTATTAAAACATCAATTAATGCGAAAAAAGATCTCTATGTAAACGAGTGCCTCACAAAAAAACGTCAGAACCTCCTATACAGAGTAAGAAAGCTTAAACATGAGAATAATGACAAAATCCACCAGTGCTTCACCCGAGAAGGGAAAATCCTAGTTAAGAAAACAAATGTAGGCCGTGCTTATTATATCACGAATGAAAATGAACTGTCCACATTCCTTCGAGATGCTAACCTTACAGAGTCTGAATAATATCAATGACCTAATCCTTAGTCTGCGTTAGTGCAACAGTTGTATTAGTAACTGCAACCTCACAATCTTACATTTCTCCCAAAACTGATATATATTAATGTAATTAACTTCATTTTTGTTCTAATAATCTGCTACCTCACTATATTAAATTTCCCACTAAATATAATTGTACATCCTATTTTACTATACATGTATATATATCTTTTAACGTCTCTGTAACCATTTACTTTTATTTTTTTATTTTTAATACAAATCTATCATTACCTTTTCCCAACCCTATCTATTTACAATATTAGTAATTACTTTTTACTTGAAATTTAATTACAACCTTTTCACTTTTGTTTTTCTTTTTATATTTTTATAATCAAACAATTACCTCATTGTGTATGTGACTTAGTTTATTTTTTTCTTATAAGCTATTACCAAATAAGTGCAATTATTTACTCATACTTTTAAATACCTGTTTACCAAAAGCAAATTCCATTCACTTTATTTGCTTAATTGTACTCTTATATTCAAACAACTACCTCATTGTGTATATGACTTACTTTATATTTCCTTTATAAGCAACTACCTGATAAGTGCAATCATTTACTTATATTTTATAAATACTGTTTACCACTAGCCAACTTTAGTCAACTTTCAGTCACTTTATTTGCTTAATTGTATTCATATATTCTAACAACTACCTCATTGTATATGTGACTTACTTTATATTTCCTTTATAAGCAACTACCTGATAAGTGCAATCATTTACTTATATTTTATAAATACCTTTTACCATTAGCCAACTTCAGTCACTTTATTAACTTCAATTTAATCAAAACTACTTTTAATATTAGTCAAATCTGTTTTAACTTATAGTTCAATAGCTCTTTGCATTCATTAACCTCTTATTGCCTTTCATATACTAAAAGTTTCAACCAGTGCCGCATTGAAACAAAAATTTCTTTTTCCATACCAATTTAATACTAGTCATTGAAGTTGTTCTAACCATTCATTAGACAGTTAAATTAGTATATCATTAACATTATTCAAATATCCTATATCACTGTAAAAATTCCTGTAAACACTTGCACATAATTGTGTTAATCCATTAGCAAGTAAGACTTTAATCTAATACCATATCATTAAGTTTAGCATAATCTATTGTTCCCAAGTCTAGTTATAGAATCACATTAAATCCTATGATTACAGGCATTGATCCTGATATCAACCTATTATTAAATGACTTACATGACTCCAACAGCAATTGTAACTATTACACAGCTGATCAAGCAAAGACATTACTCAGAGCCAACAATAACTTAACTATCTTCAATTACAATGTTAGATCGTTGAGCAAACATTATGATGACCTCACAGCACTACTCCAATCCCTACAGTCCAATATGTCAATCATCACACTCACTGAGACCTGGCTAAAGCCTGATACTACAGGTATCTATGCCATCCCAGGTTACACAGCCATTCACAACTGTAGGACAGACCAGCGAGGGGTGGAACAGCAATATATTATACAGATCAACTCGATTGTATCGAAAATTCTTGTACAAGGGATGAACATGGAGAATATATTATAGCTAAATTTAAATCAAAAGACCTGCAAAAACCCCTCACAGTGATAAACATCTACAGATTACCACAGTCAAACATCCGCCACTTTAGTGAAAAACTAGAAACCTGATAATCGATTCACGCCTTAACAAAGATCATTTGCTGTCACAGGAGATTTCAACATAAATCTCCACATGACCAAGACCCGCAGGTAACTGAATTCACAAACACTATGAGCAACTGCTTATTACTACCAACAATATCAAAACCTACAAGAATCTCCGATAATAGTACCTCGTTACTAGACCACATATGGACTAACACAATATCTCCTCTAAAATCAGGCATAATCACAGAAAACACCACAGACCACTACCCTACCTTTCTCATAACTAACCTAGGCATTCTGCCCCAAGAAATTGCAAAAGTTACCTTCAGACTACATAATGAGTCTGCTGTTAATAATTTTATATCAGCTATGACGAACATTGACTGGCTAAATGAATTGGAAACACATTCAGATACTAATGAATGCATCAAGAACTTTCTTAAAAAAACACATAACCTCTATAACAGACATTGCCCGAAAAACTAAACAGATCACAGCTAAGAGACTTAACAATCCCTGGCTAACACCCAGCATCCTTAAATCCATAAATAAGAGGCACCAATATGAAAAACAATATAGAAGGGGTCTAATAACCAGAGAACAATCCAAACGCTACTCATCAATCCTTACTAGCCTGATAAGAAGGTCCAAAAATTGTATTATGAGAACAGACTCCAGACCGTAAAGGTGATATGAAAAGACCTGGAAAACCCTATCTACAATTCTAGGAAATAAAAAGATATCCACGAACAATACCATCAAATTATCAAAAACAGACGAACCTCTACTCTCACCAACTGAGACAGCAAACAGACTTAATGTTTTCTTCTCCACCATAGGAAAGAATCTAGCGAGTAGGATCCCAAGCTCGAACACTCGTCCAACAGACTACCTCACCAACACCTACCCAGATACACTATTCCTAGCTCCTACCAACTCAATTGAAGTCTCACTCATAATCAACACCCTTAAAAACAAAGCAGGAGACATAAACAGCTTACCACCCTTTATGTACAAAAAGCTACACATGTACTGTCACCAATTATAGCAGCATTATTCAATAAATCCATTGAATCTTCAACCTTCCCATCAATTCTCAAAATAGCTAGGGTCACCCCGATCCACAAAGGAGGTGACCAAACTGACTTGAACAATTATAGACCAATCTCAAATTTACCACTGCTTTCTAAAATCTTCGAAAAATTAATTCATAAACAGATCTATTCCTACCTCGTCTCACACAATGTACTAAACCCTGTCAATTTGGATTCAGGACCAACAAAAGCACAAACGATGCTATAACACACATGTTAGAGTTAATATACACCGCACTTGAGAAGAAAGAAGTTCCGCTGGGAATCTTCATAGACCTACGCAAAGCATTTGATACAGTCGACCATGATTTATTGCTCACAAAATTAGCGCACTATGGTATTAGGGGCACCCCCTCAACTACCTAAAGTCGTACCTTAGCAACAGAAGTCAGTACGTGAACACAAATGGAGAGAACTCTTCCACACAACAAATTACAGTCGGTGCCCCTCAAGGTAGTGTCCTGGGGCCACTCCTATTCCTCATTTACATAAATGACCTACCGAATGCATCACAACTACTCAAACCCATTTTGTTTGCAGATGACACAACATATGTCTTCTCTCACCCAAATCCAGTCGTACTAGCCAACACAGTTAATGCCGAATTACAGAAAATATCAACATGGATGATGACAAATAAGCTTACTCTCAATACGGACAAGACCTACTACATTCAGTTTGGAAACAAAGCTACAAATGTTCCACTTAACATAACGCTAAATGGTTCACCCATCACAAGGCTCACAGAGGGAAAATTCCTAGGAATCCACCTTGACAGTAGTCTTAAATTCCAAACACACATACAACAAATTTCCAAGAAAATCTCAAGGACAGTAGGTATATTATCTAAGATACGCTATTATGTGCCTCAACCAGCTCTCATTGCACTATATCATTCTCTTATCTACCCTTATCTCACCTATGGAATCTGTGCATGGGGCTCAACAACATTAAATCACCTTAGACCACTCATAACCCAGCAAAAGGCTGCAGTCAGGATGATAACAAATTCCCACTCTAGACAGCATACTCCACCTATATTCAGAACCTTAAAACTACTCACCATAAAAAATATTCATACCTATTCATGTGCCTTCTACATACATAAAACTCTACATGCTAATATCAACCCTGCGCTCAGAATTCTCCTCAACAACTTTAATAGGTCCCACGAACATGACACAAGACACAGATCACTATTTGACATACCCCGAGTCCATACTAACCAATGTAAAAATTCTATGCACATAAAGGGCCCCAGAATCTGGAATTCATTACCAGTAAATATCAAGTTAACCTTGTCGGAAAATCAATTCAAGACTCTTCTCAAAAATCACCTACTCACCCTATACTAAATACTCATACTGTAACAAACTTCCAAACCCAATATTATTTTACTTAAGATGATCTCAATTTGATATGTTCATCCTCCTTAACACTTGTTGCAATTTCATATCATCATATTGTCATTTAAAATCTTATAGTATCATCATTTTCTTAATTTGAAATAAAATATATATCTAGAAGAAACTCTAAAAACTATTTCTAGTATTGTTATTATACTAGTATAGCATCAACATACTGTAATTTGAAATAAATTCTACAACTAGATTAAACTCAATCAATTTCTCTTGTATTGTCTTTTAATAGTATGTATAACCATGTAATAATTTAAATAATACAGAACTAGAATAAACTCAATCAATTTCTTTAGCATTAAGTACTTAGTGAATAAGTCTCTAGAATAAAGTGCCCCTAATGCCATGGCATGCCAGTGGCTCTCCTTGCATTACAGTTTTATAATTGTTTTATAATTGTAACTACCAATAACATTGTACACTTGTAACATGCATTGAAATAAAAATTATTATATTATTATTATTATTATTATTATTATATTGTTTCACTGTGAAGTTTGTGTTACAATGATCACCTATATACAGTGGACCCCCGGATTTCGTCATCAATTCGTTCCAGAATGCTGTTCAAGTGCAGTTACCGAATGAATTTGTTCCTATAAGGAATAATGTAAATTAGATTAATCCTTTTAGACACCCAAAAATACACTTACAAAAGCACTTACAAAAATACACTTACATAATTGTTCGAGTTTGGAGCAGTATGAAATTCAGGGGTCCACTGTATAATTATAAATAAGATGTTTGTATGCAGTACAGCTCATTTACAAAGATGTGCTAGAGCATGAGCAGGTCAAACATTCCCAGAAGAAAACTATTAAGAAAAAGGCACAACTATCCCACAGCGCAAATTTATTTGGCATGGTGCATGATCATGATAGACATTGGCCACGACGTGCAGCTTGAGATACAATCTGAATGCTGAAGAGCTCTTGATCCAAGTAATTGGAGTTACCTTCCCCTTCCATGGATCAAGCCTGAGTACTTCCCATTTTCTAGTTCCTGTATGATCCTTACACTTGCACATGAATATAATAATAATACAGTGGTACCTCTACTTACGAGCAGCTCCCAACTCGAACAATTATGTAAGTGTATTTTTGTAGGTACTTTTGTAAGTGTATTTTTGGGGGTCTGAAATGGATTAATCTAATTTTCATTATTTCTTATGGGAAAAAATTCCTTCGGTATCGGCACTTGAATAGCCGTCTGGAACGAATTTTGCTCGTAAGTAGAGGTACCACTGTAATACTGTAATGATTAGAATTACTGTATTTTAATATTTATCCTGGCCAGGTACAGTGGACCCTCGGTTAACGAATACCCCGGAAATCGTGCAATTATGTAAGTATAATTTTGTAAGTTCTTGTGGAAGTGTAGTTTTGGGGGTCTGAAATAGACTAACCTACATGACATTATTTCTTAAGGACGTAAATTCGTTCGGTAATGGCACTTGAGCAGGCTTCTGCAATGAATTTTTTTCGTTAACCGAGGGTCCACTGTACAGTGCATCCGAATAAGTAAAGTTTATTTAGGTACAGGTACACATAAATACAGTTACACAAATTATCATACATGGTAACATATGTGTAAATTACCTAGGATAACCCACAAAAAAATCAGACAAAGTGATATATTTCTATTGGGGTCCTTGTAATATCTTGTTATATAAATACAGTGGTACCTCGAGTTACGATATTTTTTCGTTCGAGAATGCTGTTCAAGTGCCATTACCAAACAAATTTATCCCCATAAGGAATAATGTAAAATAGACTAGTCCTTTTACACCCCCAAAAATATACTTACAAAAGCATTTAAAAAAATAAACTTACATAAAAGGGCGATTTTGGGGACCATCGTAACTCGAGGTACCACTGTACATATGAAGACTTATTTCTTTTTCGTTTGGAGTAGCCAAGGTCCAAAACATTTCCAGTAAATATGAGCAACTCACAGGGTTAACTGCCCTCACTGCAATTCTCTGGAGGAATGCAAGAATGCATGGAAAAAAGCTTCATCTCATTATTGCCTCAGCCATTGGCGAGTCCAACAAAGTTGGTACCCAACCTATTACTGTGACGTCCTCCAGGGCAACTCTCACCCAATGGAACTTGGTGAAAGTTGTATCAGTTTTTACCATATTTTCCTGTCCTTGAGTGTTCATTTTATAGTATCTTCCAATTCCCATGCATTTTATGTCAAACTCCTTCTCGGTGACTAAGTACAGTGGTACCCCGACTTACGATATTTTTTCATTCCAGAATGCTGTTCAAGTGCCATTACCAAACGAATTTATCTCCATAAGAAATGATGTAAAATAGACTAGTCCTTTTAGACCCCCAAAATTACACTTACAAAAGCATTTAAAAAAATCAACTTACATAAAAGGGTGTGTTTGGGGACCATCGTAAGTCGGGGTACCACTGTACATATTCAACTCCCTACTCTACAAAGTATTTTATTTGTCAAATATTTCAATATTGAGCATAACTAATGGAATATGGAACTGTATTCACTTTCCCCATTGCTGTCTAAATTGATTAAATCCTTTAATTAATATTATGAGTAAGACTGACTATTACTTAAATGGTAAGAACCCATCTAGTAGTAAATTATACGTATGTGATAATAAAATATGAAGTGTTCATTTACTCTGGTTATACTGGGAGGGCTGGAAAACACTTGTCTCCCCCCTTGTACAGTATATATGTTGTAAGTGAATAATTGAAGTCTCAATTAAGTTTAAAGAGTAAGTGAATCTAAGTCCCCAATATGAATGTGAGGCAATGTTGTCTATTACCATCTTGTTATTCCCAGGCTGTGGGTAAGAATAGCAGCCTTTTCAACCTAGGATACATGACATCCAGGTGCTCATTTTTACAATACAGTATTACTATACTCAGGGAAAGGCTTTAAACCCATAGGGGTTATACAGTGCATGGGGACTGGAAGGTAACCAGGTTTAATTAAGGGAAGGGAGTTAGGATAGGTCTAATTCCCTAATTCAAGAACCTTCCACTGTCATATCCCCTTAAAGGCACCTCCTTTGAGGGGATATGACAGTGCCTACAGATCTCGCAATCCCCCATCACATAAGAGTAGCCCCTACTAGGATCCTTGTCAATGCAACCAAAGGATGCATGAAAATAAAAAATATTTATTATAATGTGTACGTATATAAAATTGAAGACTAACATTTTCTTCAACATAGGAATAGGCTCAGATTCAATGAACATTATTATTAAAGATAAACATAAAGATGGTTATTAATGAGAATACATTGAGATTGCATTGGATAGCTTTACAACTTATATATTGAAGATTGCTTACAGTTTTAGGAAAACACTGTAAATTTGTTCAAATGAAAGCACATTATGTATTATGAAAAGCATGTGTACCTACCTTGTGACACATAAATGGGTGACCATCCACCATGAAGCAGACATCAGCAAAAGGTGGCTGGTCTTGCGTGTTACAGAAGGGCATTTCTGTTGGCCAGAAGCGGAGATGTGGGGGCAGTGTGGCCTGAGTGAGCTCTCTCAGGTCTGCCCCAACACTCTCTGACCCCATACCCTCAGATGAGTCAGGTTCCACCACCACAGTAGTCACCTTTACCAACCCATGTTTCTCCATTTCTGAAAATGGAATCTTAAGTGAAAAACATGCTATCTATCTATGTTGAATTTAGCACTTAATGATTTTTTTCCATTCTATTTTATCCTTTTGCAAAAAAAAGTGTCAATTAACAGCTCTAACCATTTTCATGTTTACCTTCGTGTAATATTCATGTGACTAACTGGCGTTAAATCACTTGCCCACCTTATCAGCCCTACTGAGTCTGGCGGGAACACTACTACCTCCTTCTACCTATATTCCAGTATTTTACCTATCTATATTTGAGGAAAAAGTTTAGACTACTACATGAGTGTCAGTTAATAAGGTATACCTGAAACAGTATCTTGAATTGGTTGCCTGAATTGTTGTCTTCCTCCATAATTTTCATTTGTTACTTGAGAATACCTGAGTCAGCCACCTTCAAATTTTCAACACGGGTTTGCTGTAAATATGGAATGATTCATGTTTCTACTGAAATGTGTAGGAACCCTCTAGTCAATTTGCTACAGCCCTTTCCTGATTTTGGTTTCTGTGTGATAATCTGAGAAAGCCTCTTCTGAATAGCTTCAATCTTTAATGGCTAAAGCCTTTTATGAAAAGAATTATATATTTCAGATTTAAGCTTTGTAGGTGAAAATTTACCAATTTACTTACATCATTAATAAACTTGAATTTTTTTGACTTTATGCAATAACTGGAGAATGCCTCTTCTGGTCAGGTTCAAATTTTTAGTGCTAATGTGTTTTTCTAAGAGGAAGCTTTGCAGTATTTTTAGGTTATAAGTTCTAGTTTACCAGTTTTATTAAATAAATTGTTTTTCATGCAGTAACTACAGAATACTTCTTCTGATCGGCTACTAACCCTAAATGCTGGTAGTATATGTTAATTAGCGAAATTTCTGGATTGATTTTGGACTGTGTAAGTGCCAATTTGCTAATTATATTGAAGCAATTGAGAAATTTTTTATACTGGTTTTATAATAATTTGTAACTGCCTTATCTAAATAATTTGAAACCTTCAACATCGATAACTTGATCATTACATTAATGGTATGGTATATAACACTGACAAGTTGATAAACATAACACCTGGGTATCTTTATTGATGGAGTTGTTTTTGCCAATCAGTAGCTTTATCAGTCCAATACAGAGAATAAATACTGGAGACGTTAGATTCATCAAGGCTGAGAGGTTCATCACTTCAAAATTACCTCTCCACTTCTTCCATCATCTCCAGTACGTATTAGTCTCTTTACTGGACTGATAAAGCCACAGGTTGGTGAAACGTCTCCATTAAAAAAAATTCTCAGATTTTCAACATACATCTTATTCACTGATAACTAAACAATGCCTCTTTTAAATGGTTCTAAATTCTGAAATGTGGTGTATCTTACTTAGTGGAATGTTCAAACTGATTTTGGCTAGTGTTGGTATCAATTTGCCCTTTTTAATAACGAAATTGGGATATTAGTTTCCATGCAATAATTGGGGAATAACTCTTCTGATTAGCTGGTATTTAACTGCATTCAAAAATTATGCCTCACTCTGTACTATTCTTTTACGTCAAATGAGGTAGAGGGAGCTGGGCTGATGAGATATGGTCATATTATTCTTGGATCATGCAGCAATCGAAAGACATTAGTTATTATAGCTTTATAAAATGCTAAAACCATAGAAGCCATCTGGTCGTTCTGTTCACTTAACGAAACAGACAAGTTACCCATTCGTACAAGTCACTGAAATTCGTTTGAGAGGATAAATTAGGATACAATGGATTATATTACCAAGCACTCGAGGGATACGTTACTGAGTAAAACCTGGATATAAGACACCAGATGGAGCTGAGGAGAACCCATATTTTCAGCTCGAATATTTGGTTATAATACTATACCTATTTCTTATTCATTGTGAGGGACTTCCGTGGTGCAGACCAAGGTTCGTTTCCCAGTTCTCCTTACATTCACTACGCTAACATTTCTGTCTGTATTAATGAACCATTGTTACCAGGCAGCTGAGTGACTGGGGGGTAGAAAGAAACTTTGAGGCATATTTAGCACAACTTGAAGCCTCAGAGACTGACTGGGATAGTGGTCAGCCTGAGTGGAACAGAGATCCACTTGGCAAGGATACAGGTCCTCTGACCTAGTCGGATTTTTGCACAATCGTTTAACTTTTCAACTGAACCAAGTAAGATTGATACCTGAACAGGATAAATTATATTCTCATTTTCTCTCTCTCCAAAAATAAAAATAAACCTAATGAGATTTAAGAATCTTACACAAGACCTAATAAAAAGTGAGCGTCACAAACAAGCAGCATGATTCCACAGAAGGAAGAGTTCTGAAGAACGGCTCTGAAGAACACCATACAACACCATCACAGATAGCAAGTCAGTAGGTACTAAGTAAATAAATTGTCAAAGTAAATAGCAACTGGACTTTAATTTCGACAAATACAAAAGTAGGCAAGCTATTGAAAACCTAAGGAAATGGCACACGAGCAATAAAGTGGACATCCTTGTAGCTTAAAGTGAATGGTAAATACTTTATCTGAAATAGCTCAAGGGATGAAGTAAATAATAATATAATAATATCTTTATTTACTACAAGTACATGTACACAGTCCTATCTGACATCAGTGACATACTACTATATAGAAAGTCCCTTGTTATGCAGAGCATTTCGGGCAAATTAGGTCCTTGTCCCAGGATGCGACCCACACCAGTCTACTAACTCCCAGGTACCCATTTTACTGATGGGTGAACATAGACAACCGGTGTAAAGAAACACGCCCAATGTTTCTACCCGAGCTGGGAATCGAACGCAGACCCTCGCCGTGTGAAGCGAGAGCTTTAGCGATCAGGCCACGGGGCACCGTAAATGAAAGTAATATTATATGTACGGTTATAAATAGCTGGACAAACAGATGGCTTCAAATCCACAACTTCCCATTAAACAACCTCCTCTGAATTTTTGTGTAAACCTTTGACTAACAACGTGTCCTGTTATCTAACCCTGTTCCTGTTTTATGTTATTGTTGAATCCAAATACTATAATACATGTATAAACTTTAAAAGTGCCAATTAAAATATATTTATAGACAGAGAGAGAAGAGAATAAAAGAATTTTTGTGGTTATTGACTGGTGTTCCCTCGTATGGTGTAGCATTACTGCCTTACACACTGGGAAAAGTAAATAAGAGGTTTGACACTCTGGATCAAACCTAATTACTTCCTATACGCCAAAGACCTTATGACCCCTACGGGTTTAGCTATTCCTGTATCCGTATAGGAGAGTGGGGAGGAATAGTGTTCTGTCGGGGAATGCGATTGTCATCATATGACTCAATTCTTCGACTAAGTCGCATAGCAATCAGTTCCTCGATTATAAGTCACAAAGCCATCATATCCTCGATTATAAGTCACAAAGCCATCATATCCTCGATTATAAGTCACAAAGCCATCATATCCTCGATTATAAGTCACAAAGCCATCATATCCTCGATTATAAGTCACAAAGCCATCATATCCTCGATTATAACTCACAAAGCCATCATATCCTCGATTATAAGTCACAAAGCCATCATATCCTCGATTATAAGTCACAAAGCCATCATATCCTCGATTATACGTCACATAGCCATCAATTCTTCGTGTGTAAGTCACGTATAGGTAAAGAGACAGATAATACTGGTATAACCCTTATTTCAAGTACATGAAACAACTGATACAGACCTAACCGACATCAGTGACATACTATATAGCAAGCCCCTGGTTATGAAGAACATTTCGAGCAACTAAGGCTAATCTTATCCCCCAGGATGCGACCCACAACAGTCGGCTAATACCCATGTGCCTACTTACTGATAGGTGAACAAGGACAGCAGGTGTTAAGGAAACATGCCGAAGACTGACCCCGAACCCTTAGTGTGTGAGCTGAAGACGCTACTAACTAAGCCACGAGCACTCTGGATGATAAGGCACCTCCCTCTTGAAAACGTTTATCTTTGTTCCGGGAATGTTTCTTAAATCTGCTGGTAGACGGCTGCAGAGTCTGGGACCACAGATCTTGACTGTTCTCTAATTGTACCTATGATACTCTTGCTTCTCATTGGGTTTATTAGAAACCTCCTCCTTCAATAAGTTATTTTAATGCGACGACTGGGGATCCAAACTTGCGGTATTTTCCATAAACAGATTATGAGATACCTCTCTGGTCTCAGCTATCTCGAAATCTTTTTTCTTCATTTGCATGAGATACTAGTTAACTAGGCGAGGTCAACCACTAAGACAAGAACAGGAGCAGATGACAAAAAATAAAGTAATGCAAGTAAAGGAGAGGTGAAGGAAAGAGCACACAAACCAAAACAAAGAGCAAGGGTACTACTGGTTATAAATATGAGAGTAGGGGTAAGTGGATGTCACGCTCACCTAATCAGGTTTAAGGTAATAGGGGTAGGGGAGGAGACAGCGGAGGGGCATTATGACAGGTGATACTGGAGTTGTGAGAAGGGAGGGAGGGAAGGAAGGGAGGATCGGGTTGGAAGAGGTCGCTACACGCCACCAGTTCTTAGGCTAGTCCTCCACTCCACTACCTAACCACTGCTGCTCCTCCAACTCTGTGCCGCTCACGCATCACCCTCTGCCACCCACACCTCATCCAGTGCCACCCACGCACGCCCACGTTTCATCCTGTGCCACCCACGCACGCCCACGCCTCATCCTGTGCCACCCAAGCCTGCGAACCCACATAACACCAATACAAATCCTCTTGAGGGTAGTAGCGTGTGGGCGGGTGAACCATACCACGGGATGGGTGTAGCGGTAATATAAGTATCAACATGACAGCGGGCGGCTTGAGTGAGAGTAGCGTGGGCGGCGGTGAGGAGAGGGCAGGTAGCAGGGTGGTTCTACGACGAAGTGGCAGCAGTAGTGTCTTGGGGGAACACCTCGCTACCGTCTGCGAGGCGCCTCTCTCAGTCCCAAATATTCTTCGTAGCTCCAGCGGCGGAAACCTTGTCTCTACCGGTAACCCCCTGCGGGTGCGGGGAGTACTAGGTCCCCCGCTCAGCCGCAGCCGCTCGCGGGCCGACACTACCGCCGCCGCAGTTACCGCTAAGGAGGAGACGGAGGCGAGCCGAGTGCGTCTGATGTTCTGGCCGCATGCGGGCATCGGCGGGCGTCGCGGCTCTCAGCTGGAGTATGAGGTGAGGCGTCGCAGCTCTGATGATCTTACCCGACCAGCACATCACCTCTCCTGGGACTCCATCAGCGTCCCGGACCTCTCTGGTGGTAAGTCACTCCTCCCCCTCTCAATCCCTCATTCACCTCACCCCTTCCTCCTTCCCTCCCTCCCACCCTTCCATCCTTCCTCCCTCTCTCCACTACCCCCTCGGTCGTCCCCACTCTCTCATAATAGTAGTTTCCATAATGAGTAGCTCAATATTTAAGACACACCGTCAAGTGTTTACGTGCTCCCAGTGTGTCATTAGTTAGAACATGGTGAAATGCACATAAACCAAGTTTCTGAGATCACTATTTTAGAAATTTGGTCAATAACTAAATTTTCACTTTTTTATAATAAAGGAAAAATTCCTATACAAATGTACAGCTCTATATAAATAACTTGTGGACATGATTCAAGACGGCAGAAGTTGCGGCTTGAGTTTAGGTCTCCAGGTTCCCATAGACCACGACCCTTACATCCTCTACAACTTTCTAAACAACCTCATTAGTTCCAACGCCGTCCTCCGACACTATCGTAACTACTGAGCCCATATACAACCCATCCTCAAATATGGAACCATTTGTCTAGCACTAAAAGGCGTACGTCATTTTTTTCTACTCTCGGTTAGTTGTGCGTAAATATGGATTAATATACGTTAACTTAACCTAACGGAGAATAACAAATATTATTTTTTTTATGCCATCTAGTATCGTCTGCATAGCATTGCATCGTCCTATACAGACGATACTATACAGACGATGCCGTGGCATCCATAGAAGACACGGCGAGACTACAAGTTGATATGAACCAAGACTTCCAGTGGGCTAACAACATTATAATGTTCAATGAGGACAAACTTCAGATACTTTCTCACGGAAGAATGAAGCAAATAAAAACAAGATCGGAGTAGAACAAGACAAACTCACATCAAAGAGTGATGTCAGATTTCACGTTCAAAGAACACTATTATCGCACCTGCAAGAAGAATGATAGGTTTGATAGCTAAAACCTTCAAAACAAGAAAAGCCAACCCAATAATGATACTCTTCAGGTAACTCGTTCTCGTTAGGTTGGAATATTGTTGCGTATTAACGGTCCCCTTCCTTTCATGACAGGTGAAACTGCAGAGGATAATGAGATGAGGTGAGTCGGATTTCTGGATAGCTTATAACATACTTTTGGGAGTTTAAAACAACTATGAATGATGAGGCAGACATGGTAGCAATGTGTAGGATTGCAGTGAGAATGCCATATAACTGCTGTGAAAATTCTGGCTCACTCTAGTGAATAACCTTGAGTTATTCCAGTAAAAACAGCTGCATATGTGAAACCATTGAGAGATTTAGAACCACCATTGTACATGGCTCTATCATCAGAAAGAGATTGCAAGTGTTTAAGAGTGAGCGTAAGGCTGCACTAAGCAAGGAAGCTTTTGCACATACAAATGAAGAGGAGAAAACGAATCTTCAGAATTTTCAAAAGAGGGAGGGGTAAGTCAGATGTAATGTGAATGCAAAGGAAAGGTAAACTAAGGAATGTCATTAGAGAATCTTCCCTCTCTGTCTTCCCGCTCTGTCTCCCCTCTCTGTCTCCCCTCTCTGTCTCCCCTCTCTGTCTCCCCTCTCTGTCTCCCCTCTCTGTCTCCCCTCTCTGTCTCCCCTCTCTGTCTCCCCTCTCTGTCTCCCCTCAATCAAATCCTATTTGTTCATAACTCTCATAGGTGTATTGAGACATATCTGAGTAGTTAGGTTTAGTTAGAGGTAGAACAACAATTTTTGAGAAAGCCGGGAATGGCAAGAGGTAAGAGACCATGAGAGCAACAGAGATCTGGCAAACATTCTGATGGGCTCCAACTTTGGCAAGATACTGGAAGAGAATAAATACTGTGAGTGCCACTGATACCCCCCCCCCCCTTCCCTTTCTCCTAGCAAGATCACCTTATTTATTTTAATTAACATACTGAATTACATTCAATGGGACGATACCAAAAGTTTTGCCTACACCAATACTCAATTCTCGGCCAACACAGATACTTTTCTCATATATTTTTACTTTTAAAATTATGACTATGTTCAACATATAAGGGAATTCTTATTACACAATGGATATTAAAAAATACAGGAAGGTTAAATATTAAATAACTTACTTTTTCCGAGATGATAATGTCATTACTCATTACTTGGCCTGTTGTGTGAGTTACTGGTTGTCAAAAGCACTTGTCGATAGTGTGCGTGCGTACGTGTGTGTGTGTGTGTGTGTGTGTGTGTACTCACCTATATGTGGTTGAGGAGGTCAATCCATAGCTCCTGGCCCCGCCTCTTCGCTGGTCGCTACTAGATTCACTCCCGGCTCCAAGAGCTTTATCGTACCTTTTCTTTAAACTATGTATGGATCCCGCCTCCACTACTTCCCTCTCCAGGTTGTTCCACTTCCTGACAATCCCTATGACTCATCTGAGTTTTTAACTTCCAGTTGTGACTTCTTGTTCCTGTATCCCAACTCTTGAAACATTCTGTCCCTGTCAATTCCTCTCAGTATTTTGTACGTCATTATCATATCCTCCCTATACCCCCTGTTCATGTGTCATCAGGTTAAATTCCCTTCACCTCTCCTCACAGAACATACCCCTTAACTCCGGGACTAATCGTGTTGCAAACTTTTGATCTTTAATTTCTTGGCGTGCTTGACCATGTGTGGGTTCTACATTGGTACTGAATACGTACTCCAATATGGCCCTGACGTACACGGTGCACAGTGTCGTGAATGACTCCTTACTTAGATGTCGAAACGGTAGTCTTAGATTTGCCAGGCGCCCATATGCTGCAGCAGTTATTTGGTTGATGTGCGCCTCAGGAGATGTGCTCGGTATTATACTCACCCTAAGATCCTTTACCTTGAGTGAAGTTTGCAATCTTTGACCCCGAGCCTGTACTCCGTCTACGGTCTTCTTTGTCCTCCAAGCTTCATAACTTTGCACTCTGTAGAGTTAAACTCTAAGAGCCATTTGCAGACCAGGCTTGCAGCCTGTCCAGATCCCTTCATAGTCTTTCGTGATCCTCTTCCGCTTGTATTCTCATTAGTTTCATGTCATCTGTGAACAGGGACACCTCTAACTCTATCCCTTCTGTCATGTCATTAACATATACAAGAAACAGCACCGGCTCTAGGATTGACCCTTGTGGAACACCACTCGACACATGCACCCATTCCGACACCTCGTCACGTACTATCATTCGATCACTCGTTGTTTCCTTCCTTCAGGTATTCCCTGATCAATGGATCACTGCAGTGCTTTTCCTAATATTTCTATCTAATCCTCTAGCTTTTGCACCAGTCTCTTGTGCAGTAGTGTCAAAAGCCTTCTTACAGTCCAAGAAAATACAATTTATCCATCCCTCTCTCTCCTGTCTTACTTCCGTTACCTTGTCGTAGAACTCCAGTGTGTGTGTGTGTGTGTGTGTGTACTCACCTAATAGTGGTTGCAGGGGTCGATTCATAGCTCCTGGCCCCGCCCCAAGAAAATACAATTTACCCATCCCTCTCTCTCCTGTCTTACTTCTGTTACCTTGTCGTAGAACTCCAGTGTGTGTGTGTGTGTTACCATTTTGTCCTAGGCACATGTCGATTAGACACTAGGCCTGTTGTATGTAACGAAACACTTCGAAATGTTTCGGCCCCGCCGGGAATTGAACCCGGGCCCTCCGTGGGTGAAGCAAGAGCGCTAGCCACCATGCCATCGGGGCGTGTGTGTTAGTTACCATTTTGTCCTAGGCACATGTCGATTTGACACTAGGCCTGTTGTATGTATGTGTGTGTGTGTGTGTGTGTGTAAGGAAACACTTCGAAATGTTTCTGCCCCGCCGGGAATAGAACCCGGGCCCTCCGTGCGTGAAGCGAGAGCTTTACCACTAGGTGTGTGTGTGTGTATATGTGTGTGTATATGTGTGTGTGTGTGTGTGTGTGTGTGTGTGTGTGTGTGTGTGTGTGTGTGTGTGTGTGTATGTGTGTGCGTGCGAGCACTCACCTACTTGTGGTTGTAGGGGTCGAGTTACAGCGCCTGGTCCTGCCTCTTCACTGGTCGCTACTAGGTCTACTCTCCCCTGTTCCAAGAGCTTTATCGCGTGTATGTGGGGGTCTGCCTGGTCGTGCGTATGCGTGCGTGCGTGTGGTCTGCCTGATCGTGCATGAGTGCATGCATGTATGTAGATGGGGAGAGAGGAGGAGGGCCAGCCAAGGATGAAGGGAAGCACTTGCAAGGTTGCCCTTGTCGTCTGGTCCGCTCCATGACCCATGGTTGCTACGTCAGCCCCTTCTGGCCTCCACCACATCTAACTAACACACGCTCACCCACATCACGACCCGACCCTAGGCACAACACATCCCCAGGCCACGATAACCTTGCCATCTAAGCTGAGCTTCTTTTCCCTTCCCAGTGTTGGAACACTGAAGTACCACCACATGGAGTCACACCCGCTGCAGAGGTTGCCTCACCGAATGTGACTCCCCACCTCGCCAATCTTGTGACAGTTCAACACGTATCGTTGTACAGGATCTACGTAACTGCTACGCATGCGCTGATAATGCCTTACCTGACGAGGCTGGATGTGTTTTCGTGCCTGTGTGTTGTAGAGTTTCAACGTGAATTTAAGTCCACGTGAAATTGCATCTATTATAAAAAAAATGAGGCTAGACTACTCAACCTATGAATAAAAATGAAAGAAACTGTAGGTACTACGATTATTTGGGAGACTATAAAGTTTTACCACCGTAAGATTCTATACACACGTGACATTTGGATCAATAGCTAAAGCAATGAAAATAACAATCCCAGGTGATGTGTTATACTATAATCTAAGAGAAGTTACCACGCCCTTAAAAGAAATAACATTTGAAGATGATCACTGTGATGATGGTGGTGTGAAGGAGAACGACAAAACCACGTCAGCAACTTAAGGATGGTACAGAGATCACCACAGCAGTAACCCCACACCCGGTAGTGTCAGCCTCACCTGTGTGAGCCATCGCTTATGTGTACCCTCACTTTTTATACTCTCATCTGTGTATACCTTCGTCCGTGTGCACCCTCACCCGGTAGTGTCAGCCTCGTCTATGTGCACTCTTGTATGAGTTTAAGACCGCCGAAACACGAAACACACAAGCAGTGTTGCTGTCCTGTCAGAATTGGTTTTTAAATATTTCCAAATGGCGTTTTCTGTCACCTTGGTGGAAATTTAGCCCCGTAAGCTGGAAATTCTATCTGAAAAATGTTTTTACGACATTTGTCAATAAAGAATTTTCTGAGAGCCTGAAAAGTGATATTCCAAACAGTTTTGTAGCTTTCACTTGGTGCCAGGAAACGCCAAGAGTTTCAGAGAAGCAGGCTGGATTAACAGCCCATATGGCACAGCCCAACACTACCAGTCTCATCACCTCAGGCCTCCACGAAGATGAAGTGGCCGCCAACATGATTTCAAACACTCAGAATGACAAGATTACTAAGGAAAAAGGCGAGTATTGGAGAAAAAGTTGCCCAATTAATAAACCGGTCTGCTTGTGTTCAGACCTTGTTAGTTCACAAAACTGATGACTCAGTGTCATATCATTCTCCCATAGACACATCTACAGTAGGATTGCTTATAACCTAAAAGTTTCTTCCGGAAGCTGTGTGCCCTATGCAGCTCACTCCACTTGCTTATCCTAAGAATCACTTCCTAACATCCCTGTGGCTTGTGTGTGTTTATATTAGCTTCCACTCATGCCCTCTTGCCCCTGTACATCTGGTTTCAGTTTATCTGTCAACTCTGTCCCATCTCAGTTTCTTTAGTCCCTCCTCATAGTTCAATCCTCTCAGTTATAGAAAAGTGTAGTTGCAAATCTTTGGGCTTTCTCTATTTGAATCTATTTTTTTTTAGGTGTGAAGTCCCTGCTAGCGTTCCACATTCTAAAACAGACGTGACATACAAAGGTGAAAATTCTAAAGGCAGTTATTCTAAGATGTTATAGGGCTATGTGTACCTCTCACAAAAATGTTGGGTGTAATGTTCTCTTTGCATGCCTCTGTATACAGCTTTATCCTTTCTGATTTATATTCTGTATTTGATCTTTCTCATTACTCTTGAACTTACATAACCCTGTAACTGTTTGAGTTAAACTCTTAGTAACGACTTGTTTGAAAACTTCTGTAGCCTGTCCAAAGTTACTTGTAGCCAGTCTCTATCCTATAATGTTCTCAATATTCTCATTACTTTCATGTCATCAGCAAACGACATCCACGATCTTTGGTGAGCATAATCTTTTTTCTCTTTCCCATCCTGATAACTCCCTCCCTTACCGTCACAATTTTCTGTTTGTTAGGTATTAACTGAACCATTTCAGTACTCATTATACTCCTGCCTGTTCTTACAGTTTGTGGATCAATCTGTGGTGTTCTACTCTTATCAAATGCCTTTCTGCAGTCTAAGATAATACTGTCTACACGTCCTTGTTTTTCTTGTTTCAGTAAGTAATTAAGTAAGTTTATTCAGGTATACACAAATACAGTTACATAGATCATCATACATAGCAGCAACTTCGTGATTAAGGCCTTTCCTTCCCTAAATATGTGCTAGTTCTCTGTAAGAAAGTCTCTCCATCCTCC